>BGPR01001854.1:0-48819 GCA_013235015.1 Araneus ventricosus | reverse complement strand
CATCTTTACAACATATCCCAAGTGGTTATGTACGTCAAAAAATACTCGAGTTATCGTGTTCACAAAAACATGGAAGAAGTACATATATATATATATATATATATATATATATATATATATATATATATATATATATATATATATGTTTATAAACTTTTAACGAAGGGTGGTTTTGGGTTCTAGGGTCATGATCGATGAAGATCTGCAGAAAATTTTCCGAAAGTCGTGTCATGAGAACTGATTGAATAGTAGACTATATGAATCCACCTGACATTAGATGATGATAAAGAAAGGAGGTGTGTTTCAACCATTAGTGCAAATAAAACATTAAGTGTAAATAAAGGTGAAAGGAGTGCATTTAGGAACATAAGTGTAAATAAAATTAATGAAAGATGATTAAGAAAGGGAGTCGTATAGATTAGAATAATGTAACAATGGTAGTAATTGTGCCAAGGAAAACGGTAAGTGTTAATAATCAACCATCCTGATGAGCATGTATATACCTACTGAATATGCTGCTAATTTACTCTACCCTGATGAGCATCTATACGCTTTTACCGATTTACTACTTTGATGAGCATCTATACGCTTTCTTGATTTACCACAGTCTCTCCATTTTATTTTAATAGATTTTACTTACCCTGATGAGCATCTATACGCTTTACCTGACTTACCACAGTCTCTCCATTTTATTTTAATATTTTTTGACATTTCTAGGATATTGAATATTCCTCCACAAATCTTCGAATTGCAGCATTTTTTGCGCATCAGTTGTGTTTGTGTTATATTTTTTTCTACTTATTTTATCTTTCCCTTTTTTATATATATATTCCACTTCGGCTTCTTTTTCTTACTCGTAGATTGTTTTCTTGACATTTTGTTTTTTTGAATGTTTATTTTGATATATGTTGCTTTTACATTTTGCTATGATTTGTTTCTGTATTTGTTATATATATATATATATCAAAAAACCAACATTATAAACACAAGATAAAAAACCTCAAAACAGTAAAAAAAAGAACAAAATGGCTAAATAGACAAAACCAGAAAAACCATGAAAAAATGCAGTCATAGGGAGCGCTCTGTCAGGAAGAGAAGCCGCTCATGATATAGACTCTGTGCTTTTTCTCTGCTTGACGACAAACGAAATCCGTTAAAAAAATGCTGTCATCCCCTAAGCACAAAACAAATGAAATGTAGAAGATTCTTGAATAAAAATATAAATACATTTAAGAAGATTTAAAAAGAGACAAATAGAAAAATCCGAATACAAATACAAAAACTGAATACAAAAGACCTATAATAAAATAAAAACTAGCCGTAACATAAAAAATAATAAAATAAAGGAAATATCTCTTACAGGTTGATGAATTACCGCGACCACGAGGTGAGAATGGAAGCCAAACCAGTTATCGAGCAATAATGTAACTGAACGGAAGTAACAGTCCAGCTAAATAATGCAGTAATCTCCACTCAAGTAAATAATAAACGTAACATAAACAACTCAAATATTGAAAAATAATTTATTAAGTTCATGAGGTTTTAAAAAGTTTCAGGCAAGATCTTGTAAGAGGAAAAAAAAAAGAAAAGAAAACCCGGAGAGATTTAATCATGTCCAAGGTGTCTCGTCAATTTGGACGGAGACGAGAGAAATAAATGAGTTAAAATTCCCACAGATATTATAAATTGTTACCATCCTCTTTTAAACAGATAAAAATCGCGCATTTTCATTAACATAGACTTTACAGCGCCATCTATTGATGATATATTTTTTATTATTCGTTGAATTTTTTTGATGCAAATCTAAATCTGCAAAAGCAGGTAGTCAATGCTTCTACTTCAATACTTATAAAAGGCAATGTTCGTGTGTGATGTCCAGACGAATCTATTGCACTTACAGCCATGAAATTTGCCACACAGGTAGTCAAAATGGTGAAAGAATGCACCTCGAAGTCGGAATTTTAAAATTTAATCTAGAAGTTTTTTTTAGCACTAATTTCTCAATAGCATGGTTTCGGGTAATTGTACGGAAAAAATGGATACACCATCGGAAAGAACAGACGACTTCCGTTTTAATGAAGTTTGATTTATACGTCTAACGTAATTTACTGAATTTTGAGTAATTTTTGAAAAATAGTCACTTTTATGTTAATTTTTCATTCGGTTTTCTTTCAATTCTAGCATCCGACGTTCTAATAACGCTATCATTTTCAATTTTTTTCAGCTTATAACTGGAACGTTTCTTTCGGATTCAAAACAAGAACGGTTCAAATATCTTTTTCCGTTTTTTGAAATTAATTTTTTTCCTGGTCAGTTCAAAAATATTTTCGCAAGCTTTCTCCCACGAGATTCTCTCCGGAGACTTCCCAGAATGCATTGTTGCAATTTCATTGGCTGGTGCGAAAATAAAATCGGATTTTCGAAATGGAAGCTAAAATATCCGAGTCATTCCACAGAACGACAGCCACCCTCCTGAGAGCCATTTCCCTGACGGACAACAGCAGAACGCATTTCAGTTGCTTCTCCATTACCAGCAATGAAATAACTAGTGGCAATATTTTAGAAACCAGAATTGAAAGTATTTGGTGAAGGAAGTTACGAATTGGACCTTATGTTTGTTTTCTGCTTTTTTTCATAAATTTGATTCCTGTATCTTTTAAAATATCTATCTGATTTGTATTTCTTTATAAGACGATAAAATCATCACATTACATTTTTTGAATCTGAACAGAATCCACCACAGCCACTTAATTTCAAAAAACTTGTATATTTATTGTTTGTATTAAGATCCAGATATGCACCTGTGATGAAAAAAAAAACCAAAAACTGTAATCATAGACCCACTTTTCATTAACCATCATTTTGTATATGTAATGCAGCAGAAATAGCAGGCAAGATTAGGACCTCACTTTGAACATCTAGAAAACTAATAGAAGTATATAAATTGAAATCAAGATATAAATGTGATTATATATATAAAGGGTGTCTAAGAAAGATCTTTATTATTTCAAAAGATAATAAATATGGAAAGGTGAAATGACATATATATATGCAGACCCAAAATAATGTAGAAATTTAACAATGTTTTTTCTAGTATCAATAGTCTGAGGTAGATGGCGCTAATTACTTGGCAGCTGTAATAAGAAACAAAAATTGTCACCTCTCTTGGAAAAATGTTCAGTGTGTATTGCGGTTAGCAGAAACAAAATCGCCAAAAAATTTTTTTTACAGTACTAACAAAGTACATAATTTAATTTTGCACTTTCATTTAATTTGAGGTCGTGCATTTAAATTTAAAGATGTAAAACAAATTAATTTCAAGTAACATATAAATTTTGGAACGTTATTTTATGAGCATTCGTAATGAATTACATCTTGCCTGTTTTACATTGTTTTAAAATTCTAAACAAATGTGTTGCTTTATAATTTTAAAAATGTCAAATTCTATTATTAACTAGAAGTTAAATTGTATTAAAAATGTCTGTTATTGTTTTTACTATTTTGCAGTTTACTTTTAATTTTTAATCTTGTACTTTTTATTCAATATACACTGAAACCAACTCTCTTGAAAGTGGTTCGCAATTAAATGTTGTTCTATTTCAGCTGATCAAAATTTACAACATAAAATTCGGTTGACACATTAAAGAAACATAAGATTTGATTGAGAACAATTTACTAATAATTCGATAGCAACACCTTCATATCAAAGGATAGATTAAGTGGTAGGTAGTGTATTGTTTAAACTCTGTCAGATGATAATATGGAGCATCAGGAAATAAATAAGATTTATCTGTTTCAAATCAAAATTGTAATAAATAGCATATTTCATTAACTGGAAAATTCAAGATTAATTTAAAAAGCAAATATGTATTATGTGCAAATATGCATTACTCATATATTTGTGGCCGATATGTGCAATTCAACAGTAAATGTTACAGCACCCAACAAAGCCCATGCCACCACCCAGTAATTGTTAGAATGCTTGGTGCAGAATATTCTAAAGACAGACACTTGTGAAATAATGGGATGAAGATTTCAAAACTTTTTTGATGAGTTAACATTAGCTTAGTTGAAACATTCAGATCAGGCATTATAACAGACAGAGTGTCCCATAATTACAGCTCAGAATTGCAAGATTCCTCAATCACAGAGGGTGAATAGTACCCTAAAAAGTAAATCTCTACAACTCGTAGAGAAAAGAAAATCGTGCTAAAAAAAATATAAACTTACACTCAGTTCTTTTAAAAATGTCCTGACATAAAACAAGAGAATTTTAACTCACATCATCTTAAAATGCGATTCTTTTTTTATGGAGCCATTTAATGTACAGCATCCAAATTACAAAAGAAAATGAGTTAGTTGCTCGGCTGCAAGCTGATTGCAAACTTCTTAAAACCACTCTGCCAGGATGGGATCAGTCCACCATTCCACACAGAGCATAACTATGCATTCATATGCAAGACACTCATTCCCAGTGTGCAATCACTATGCCTCATGTATGCACAGTTGTGTTTCATGTTCTTTTAACAAACTTTTATTTCACTTCTTGCATGTTTGTAAAGATGGAATTTTGTACATGATTTTTGAGTCACTCCCTGATGTGACACAGCTTTTAAAATTTGTACCCTTGTGCATTCTCGATGACAATACGCTGTTTTAATATTTGCAGAGCTTTTTTATTACAGTTGGACTTAGGTCAGCCATTAGGTGAGCTAATAAGACATTGGGTGCTATTGAAAGTGCTGTGACTGAGATTTATTGGTGATCTCTGTTGCTGATTTATACAAGTGCTGTTCAGTTTTGTCCCCATGGCAGAACAGCAAAGGTTTCTCGCAGAAAGATTTTCACTTTGGAAACAAATTATATTTTTGGGAGAATTAACATATTCACACAAAAGCGCCAAGATCATTCCGCAGAACTAGTTTGGTTCCCTGCAGATGATGAATCACTTTCAAACATCTGGATCAGATAAAAGGGAAAGTTGACCTTTCACCAATAACTGCTGACACCGAGCACACACTGATTTCTGCCGTTCGAGTTGGAGAATGGTGGATTTTTTGCAGGCAATGCGTTCCTTGTACACACAACGATTCGTGTCCGTCGACTTTATGCTGGATTTGCATATGGTTAGATGGAAATGATTTTTGGAAGTTTGTAGAATAATTTAGGTTATCACGATATTAAGAATTACCGAATTTTCAATAAAGACATAAAAAATAAAGAAGTTCATATTGAAAATTCAAACTAAACTAATTCTAAATTGCAACTAAACAGAAATAAATATTAAATGAATTAATAAGTGAAAACAATGAAAAATGCTTCCTTGTTTTTAAAAAATACTGTTGTCAAAACAAATATTTGTTTACTTTTCCATTTTCAGCTATTTAGTTTTACTAAAATAATTCTAATTTCATTTCATCTAGTATAAAATAAAATGAGTTGTGAGATTACATTAAGAAATAAAAGTGAAGTGAAACAATATAAAAATTTTGATTTTCGGCAGAAAATGGGTGCTCAACGTAGGCAGACACCTTAGGAATTGACTTGGTAATACAACCAAATTATAATGAGAAACAAAAAAATAAATTTAATATTGCTCACTGAACCTATGATGAACAAGAGAACAATTATGACTAGCAAAATGTGTGTCAAAAAAATTATAAAATGCACCATCCCTTTTGGAAATCTACCAGTTGATTTTCAAGTGGCCTTCAATAGGAGAAAATTCATTTACACCACTTTTTTTACAATTTAAATTTACTTAAAAATTAACACATTTTGAATTTTTTTAAAAAAATTTCTAGCTTCGTAATCATTTTGCCTAGAATCTTTTTTAAATTTCAATTTTACGTAAAAAAACAGTATCTTTTAATATTTAAATTTATCAGGAAATAAATAAGTTTAAAATTTTATTTGAGTTTCACTGATATTCCGGGCCTTATAGTCATTTTTCCGTGACTTTTTTTTTGTTTTACATCTGAATTTTAGTTAAAAACTAATAAGTTTAAAATTTTATTGGATTCTTTTGAATTTAAGTTTACGTGCAAATAACTAATTTTGAACTGTATCTTAATTTCCTTGATATTCATGGCTTCTAATTATTTTTCCATTAATTTTTTTCTCTTATAAATCTGAGGAATTCCGCCAGGGCCAAAGGAAATATCGTTATAGACACTATCGTTTCACACAGGTTTCACTATATTGTGATAGTTCCGATAATAAATAAAGAACAGCAAACATATTTTTGTTTGTAAGTAAAGACTTTCAAAGTGAAAAAAAGAAAAGAAACACTAAGAACCATCCATCCAAGGAATCATGGCAAGTACTCATCTATAAAGCAGAAAGAAAGGGTGCCAGCAATCATCACAAGAAAAAAAGGCAACATTTAATGCAGTCCACTTTGAACTTTGTTGCAGGAACGTTGAATTCGCAACTTGTATTACATTCACACAAAACAGGGGATTTCTCGTTTTTGTTGTGTTTCTGCTTCAATGAAACATCTGCTGCTTTTGATGCTTCTTTCAGCAAGGACAATACGCAACTGCATACATCTCAAGAATGGACTTTCCATTTGCAAGATTTCGGCAATATGCAATGAAATGGACTTTCTGAGAAAAACTGCAACTGCAAACTTCACAAGAATAGCATTTATTTTATTTTTTGATCATGAGATGTTCAATTAAATGACTTCCATGAGAAAATTCTTTTCATCACACATTGCTCGAGGAAATCATTCCAATTGTGCGAGAAGGGTGATCTTAAGTAAAAAATAATTTGAGAAAATTATTACTACACACAACATAAAAATAGGAACTTTTATTTATATGAATTAGAGTTAATTCACATTTAAATTACTATTCAGAAATATTTATTTACACAGGCATTAAATAAGTATGGATTTTCATTTAAATGAGCACAATGATGTATATTTAATTTGCTCTTTAGAAAAATTATTTTTCCACATAACGAGAATAGTGTTTTTCAATTGCAGGAGTTCGGTCATGTCCATTTAAATCAATTTTGCGAGAAAATTCTTCACTACGCACAATCAGAAAAATAGGATTCATTGATTGTATGGATTTTACTATGTCTCTTTAAATCACGTTTACGACAGTAATTTTTACCACATATATCACAAGAAAAGGGCTTTTCATTTGTATGAGTTCGGATATGCTCATTTAAACTACTTCTATGTGAAAAATCTTTATGGCATATATTACATGAATACGGCTTTTCTTTCGTATGAGTTCGAAAATGCACATTTAAATGACTCTGGTGAGAAAAATTTTTCTGGCATACATGACAAGAATAAGGCTTTTCATTTGTATGAGTTCGAAAATGCACATTTAAACTACTTTTATGGGAAAATTTTTTATGGCATATATCACAAGAATAGGGCTTTTCAATTGTATGAGTTCGAAGATGCTCATTTAAATGATTTTTCCGATAAATTACTTTATGGCATACATCACAAGAAAAGAGATTTTCATTTGTATGGATTTTATAATGTCTTTTTAAATCGATTTTCTGGGAATATTTTTTGCCACATGCATCACAAGAAAATGACTTTTCATTTGTATGAGTTCGAAAATGCACCTTTAAACTACTTTTATGAGAAAAACCTTTATAGCATACATCACATGAAAAGGGCTTTTCATTTGTATGAATTCGAAAATGCACTTTTAAATTATTTTTCAGAAAAAATTTTTTATGGCATACATCACAAGAAAAGGGCTTTTCATTTGTATGAATTCGAAGATGCTCAATTAAATGACTTTTCTGAAAAAAATCTTTATGGCATACATCACAAGAAAAGGGCTTTTCATTTGTATGAATTCGATAATGCACTTTTAATCCATCTTTCCGATAAAAATCTTTATGGCATACATCACAAGAAAAGGGCTTTTCATTTGTATGAATTCGAAGATGCTCACTTAAACGACTTTTCTGAGAAAAATCTTTATGGCATACATCACAAGAAAAGGGCTTTTCATTTGTATGAATTCGATAATGCACTTTTAATACATCTTTCCGAGAAAAATATTTATGGCATACATCACAAAAAAAAGATTTTTCTTTCGCATGGGCATAAAAATGTTCTTTCAAATGCTGTTTCTGACAAAATTCCTTACCACAGATATCACATGCGAAATATTTCTTATTCTTGTCGTTTAAATTTTCAACATTTTTATCAGTATCAACTGTTTCCACAGTCACATCACTAATCAAATGTGTTTCATTTTTCCTGATACACGTCTCCATCCTGTAATGTTCTGGATGATAAATAAAATGAGCTGAAGTTGAATCGTGTAAAATTGTCTATTCACATAGTCTTATTTTAACAGTAGAATACCTTTACTTCTGTGGCATCCACGCATCTTAGAAGAAACCTGGTGAAGAAAACAGAATTTTATTACTACCAAGTTATAACAAGCATTTTGTATGTAAATGGCAATGTATTGAAAAACGTAAACGGAGCATTGGCTTCTTGACTCTGTAGCATAGTGACCGGGGACAAGAGATATATAGATGTCCCGGGCACCAGTTTTATGAGGTGACATGGAGTAGGCACATTACTGCATTTATGCTCTTCTTTAAAGAAAAAAGAGGTGAGGGGATTTAAAAAACACCACCATGCCCTGGGCACCAATCACGCTTGTTAAGCCGCTGATGACAACTGGGTTAAAAAAAGAATACATTATTCCCCAGGTTCCACTTACACTCGCCACACTACTGGCCTTGTGGTGACATAATTCTAATAAGTCGATTTGGAAAGTAAAATGCGATAAGGGTACTATGGTGTATGTACTATGGGTGTAAAAATAACACCATGCCCTGGGAGCCATTTACATAAGCTAAGCCACTAATGACGACGGCAGGGGATGGAAAAAATCATATTTTGATTCATGAGCCACTTACCCTTGCCACAGCACTGTCTTGATTTGTGACACTTTAAATAAAATTTATGTTAAAATTCTAAAAAAATTATAAATTAAATGATACTAGTTTGAATGTTAAAAAATTAACTATAGCCATGATACAGAATAGTGTAACCATTATAAAGAATAAACTACAGCATCACACCGGAAAAAATACATTAACTGGTTTAAACGTATGATGTTACACATGACATAAAAAAGGCAAAATTGAAAAAAATTATGCATTTTCCTTCATTTCATTCATTTTCCATTGCCAGCACGATTAAAAAAAGCATGTAAAATTCTATTTTCATTATACAGAGATGAAAATTATGCACAAGGAGATTATAATTACGATTATCATTATTGCCAGGTACTGTACTGAAAAACAAAATTTGCAAGTACTGCACCTTAGGACAAAACTTTATTAGCAGGAACTGTAACTGCAGAAGAAACGTTATTTGCTTATCAAATTTTAGCTGAGAAATCTTCTTTCATTAATTATTATCCTATATAATATGAATTTCTACTTCTGAAGAATCATGAGGATGGTGTATGGAATTCCAATTTTGACAATATCACAAGACGAGACCAATTCTTACATGCCACATTCCAAGCTTCCACACCACATACAGTGGCATAGCTTCAACTTTTGGTGCTCTTCTTTTACAAGTTACATAGGACAAATAAACCTAAAATAATAATAATAAAATCCAGGAAAAAAACATTTTATTAGTAACACAATTCTGTCATTTGTCATCCTTGATCTCTACAGACAGGTTGTGAAATCTTGTGGCAACCACCTTCCTTTATCCATATATCGGCAATTTATTGAAAAACACAAATTAATTACATTAGTTGCCATTTTTTTTTATGTACACAATATTCATATACATCAGTTAGTGCTGCTGCTCATCTCAGTCATAAAAATGTTTTCCAGCATGTCTGATTTTGCCACCGCTTTCGAATAGCTATCCAGCTCCTACGCCTTTAAATATGCAACTGATCACACCCATGTGAAACATTTGAACAAATAAGATAGATTAAGTTTGAATTAGGATCAAATGCGTGATAGATCTTCTGTATAACTGTGCTACGAACCTGCGACCATTAGTCCTGTGCATAATCAGAAAACCTTGCTCTTTTATAATGACTACTTGAAGCTGTACTAGTGTAATTCCATATGAAATCAAGCAATGGCCGAGACATCATGCCTTTGGGTTTTGCTGATTTTTTGCTCAGAAGTAGTACTAGTGTACATTAGATGAAAAACACAAAATTTCAGAATATTTGAACCATTTTTGTCTGAGTTATGAATCTTTTACATTTTGAAAATTTCATGAATTTTGAAAATTTTATAATCTTTAAACAATTGTAACTCAAGAACTATTTGACATAGGGAGATGAAGTTTGTGTCATATTGTTCAATTCCTAATGGTGTTTGATAAAATGTATAACGTGACCAAATTATTTAGAAAAATAAATTTAAATATTGAAAAACTAAAAAAATAGAAAATAAATTTAAATATTGAGAAAACTAAAAAAAAAATTTAAATATTAAAAGATACAAAATGACACAAATTTCACCTCTCTACGTCAAATAGTTCTTGAGTTACAATCGTTTAGGTAAAAAAAAAAAATTTGAAATTTTGAAAATTTCAAAAAATCATAACTTTAAACAAATGGTTCAAATAATCTGAAATTTGCAATTTTAATCTTGGAGCTAAGTACAACAAACAGGCAAAAATTCATTACAATCTAACACACAAATGGCAAAAGTAATCTTTTTTTTCGGTTGATTTCACATGGAATTACCCACACAAATAAAGGATTTTTACAACATTTAACCATTCTGCATGAGCTTATAAACGAAAACTAGGCTCAATCATAAAAAGCAGTATTTGGGCCTGTCTTATCAGATATTCACAGTTTAACAGTCGACTCATCAGAACAGTAAAACATTTCTTTGATCCGAAATTTAACGAGTATTCTGAAAAAATAAACAATAGACACAGAGATGTAAGCCTTCCTAAAATAAAACAAATTTTTAACCTTTCTCTAAAGTACATTTATTGAAAAAAGAAATAAACAATCAGCCTTTGAAGACAAGGTAGGAAAGATTTCATAAAGCATAAATAAATATTTTAGTCCAGAATTTTGCCTTTTCCACATGTAGAAGTCTTATACATAGAGAAAAATTTCAGTACTTAAAACTTTTTTCCTATTGATTATTTAAAAACAGTTAAAAAGTATTTCTTTGAATATTCTTCATACATAAATCGTCACTTAACAAGCAACACTGCCTATCTCATATTTTTGAAATTTCAAAGAGGAAGAAAACTCTATTTTTCGTAAACAATAATGAATATTTCCAAACTTTCACAATATCCGATATAAACATTAGAGTGCATATTTTTATCAGAAGTGAAAATAAATTCAGAAATATTTATTTTTGGTTGCGAAAAATGGAGTATTTTCTTCCGCTTTGAAATTTCCAAAAATTGAGTTATGTAGTGTTGCTTGCTAAGGAACGAAATATGACACACATCTTGATATCTTCTTAGCTACACAATTTGGAATATTTAGTCAAAATTTGGAATATTTAATCAAAATTTAAATTTTAATTCAAATTTATGTTTTAACTCATCAGTAAGTACCAGTCTTAATAAGCTTTGTTACAAATAACAAATGAAATGCATGTAATAAAATAATAAATATTGTAATAATCTATACTTATAAAAGGCAATGATTGTGTGTGAGCCTGCGTGCGATGTCCAGATGAACCTATCACACTAACAGCCATAAAATTTGGCACACAGGTAGTCGTAAAGGCGACTCAATGCACCTCGAAGCCAGAATTCTAAAATTCAATCTAGAAATTTTTTTTTTAATGTTTTGTGTTGTTTTGGGTCATTTTTGGCACGTTTATGGCAGTAGTATCTTTTCTAATGATCGTTGAAAAACAATCAATGTACCATCGGATAAAACAATTTTCAATCTAATGCAATTTGTTTTGAGCTTCAAATGTAATTTACTGAATTTTGAGAAATTTTTAAAAAATAGTAAGTTTTACCAAGAAAATTTTGCTTTCGTATTTAAATTTACTGCATCAACCGTTCTAATAATGATATCTCTTTCTTTAAAAAATAGTCAGTTTTGCCATCGAAATTTAAATTTTGTTTTTAAATTTTCTGCATCCAACATTCTAATAACACTATTATTTTCAATTTTTTTTTCAGCTTATAACTAGAACGGTTCTGTCATATTTAAAACAAGAATGGTTAAAATATCTTTTCCCGTTTTCTTTAATTAATTTTTTCCTGGTCAGTTGAAAGATATTCTTATCTACCGAGCTGCCTCCCGCGACACTTTTCTAGAATGTTGATGGTGCAGAGTGCAGGTGATGTCATAACATTCAACTGAATGAATTCAATTATTATTTTCAACAGTGTTCTAACATGTTGAAGTCTCATATATTTTATTTGCTTTTAATAATCATTTTCACATTGCAATTTTTTAATATTGTTTCAGATTGACGTAGTAATCTGTATTTTCTATAGTACACCACCTTCCCCTACTACAACTCTAACTAAACCTCACAATAGATGGTAAACTTTTACACTTCATAAGAGAGACTTGTAATTAAAACCACAGATATAAAGTCCATTTTTAGATAAATTTCGAAGTTGAAAGAGTTAAATTTTGAACTGTAGAAAGCAGATAATAATATATGTGTTTTCTTATTTTTGTGTCTTTTAATAGCATATATCTTTCTCTCAAACTTCACCGAGAGTAAAAAACAAAAAATAGCTCAAATATATATTTAATGATATAAAGTATAATGTTATAAGAATTGAGAAACATTAAACATTGATTTTAATTTAATTTACAAAACAACTATAAGATTAAAAGAAAATTGTATTGAAAGTTAATGGAAAACATATCAGATCTTTAGACGAATTAGCTATTTAGGTTTGATTAAAAAATTGAGGATTAAAAGGAACAACAAAATGTGAAATAAAGTTGGACATTAAATTATCTATAAAGAAAGTGGAAAAAATTATTGCCATTAATGTCATGTATGTTAAGTATACTCATCTGGCGAGAGAAAACAATGAATGGAGAGGCACACAAAACAGATGCCAAACTAAGTTTCAATAGAACTTGACAAATAAATAGTAATAATATCTGAGAAAAATTTTACTTACAGTAGTTTTTTCCTCATGAAATATAATCTCTCCAAAAAGTAGGAACCATTTTATTCACATGGCAACTCTTATATTCTTTCCTATGCCTAGGACAAAAGCAAATAATGAAATTGCTTCTTCAGGATGTTTAAGAACTTACAAGTAAAAAAAATTTGTTCATATATTTAAGCATCTGAACATGATATTCAGGTCATCTAAAAATGAACAACAATATTAAAGCCTTAAAAGCAAAGAAAACTAAGAGGAGAATATGAGTAATTCTTAAAAAGAAAAATAAAATACCGTTAATAAGGTTTTCAAGCAAAGTAACCAACAACATTTCTTCTACCTTTCAAGCATAAATGAGACATAGAATGAGTTATACCATTTTGAAATTTATGTTTTAAATGCAAAACATGTTAATTATTTCTCAATAACAATACATTTTCAATGCATTCAATAATAGTTTGATATCTTTTAAAAGCAACATCCTCAATTTATGAATTCAATATATTTTTGGTCAAAAATTATTACTCTAACCTGAAGTGATCATTTATGAAAGCTTTATTTCTATTAAATTTTAGAAGTATAAAACATAGAAAGAAGAAAATGATTTCAATCTTACAGGCCAGAAAGTAAACAGATTACAACTGGCATGATTTGTATTTATATCTGTAAAAGAATATTTGCATATTTTTTAAATTTGTTTTTCACAATTCATTTAAAACTGCAAAAGTAAGTGAAATACATCTAAGGCCATTTTAATGTTTATATTGGTGCTATATATTATATTTGTTTTTCAATATCTCTGCCATCACTTTTATAGGACAAACTAAATAAAATCCCCATTAATCTCCAACAAATAAAACATGGACACGATCAAAATATTCTTCTGACTTATAAATTTTCAATACAACATATTATATGTGCAGAAACTTTCCGACACTTTAAATATATAAAGCAGACAGAGACAAAAGCAACATTGATAAAAGCAACATTTATACATTTCTCATTTACACGTTGTTTCATCAGAGTTCTGATTCAGTCGTATTCATTGTAATGATTAAGTACTTCAGTTAAACAATGCAAAGCTTTGGTTATTTGTCGTTTTCCACTGTTCTTAAAAAATGTGAAAATTTCCTCTTTTCTAGTATGTTAACTGTGATAACGATATCATGAGTTCAAAATTATTTACAATTGATGAATTAATAGAAGACAAATTTTCTGGTGCTTATTCAAGTGATGAGTAAGAATTCATTCTACCTTCCTTTCAAGATGCATTCGGCTAATTTGAAAACCTTCAAACTTATTTCTTTTGTCGAAAAAATAGTGGGAAAAAAATTCAGTGTTAATTCGGTTCATAATACTGTATTTAATACTCACAGAAATCAACACGTCACATGATTTTTAATTAAACATCTACTGCATGCACATAAATTTTATAAGACATTAATGCGATAAATGCGCGCGCTAAATAAACAAACTTCGTAAGATTACAGTTACAAGTAAGTTAAGCTCGCGTCTCACGATTTGTATAAAAGGCATATATTAATTTTGAAAGATTATGTTCTTTGATATATATTCTTGCTATTCAACCACATTGATTCTAATTTTAAAAAATAAGGTATTGAAACATAAAGATTAAAATTGTGTTATTCAACTTTCGCGATATAATTTTTTTTTCAGAGACCAAAGAATGAAATTGATTTCAGATCACTGGCAAAGCCGTTGTGTTCAAGAGCATAAGCCAGTAAAGTTATACTTTAACTTCAACTTGTGTGTGCGGTGGAAGGCTACAGACAGAACAGAGACGGAACAAGTTTGTTGAAGGCCAAACAAAGCTATATTTGGGGATGACAGCCTTTGTTGCTGCAAATCCCATAACTCTTTAATTCAAGCTATATTTTTAATAAGGAGTAAGTTTATATTTTCACATTGTTTAATAATTATTTCATGTTTATTTGTTATGATATATTATTAAAAATTGGCATTTATAAAGCATCGTATAATTATTGTTTCCAAAAGTGTCTTGTTAGTTAGAAATTTTCCCATAGTAAGCACACGGACGTTATGATGTGAAATTCTTTATCCATATTGTGTTTAAACCACATTTGAAGCTTATTTTAGTGTGGTGCTAATTTAATTTCTCATAAAGTGTTTTCTAATTTTGAATTTTATTTATTTATTTTTTGAAAAAATACAAACTGTTAGTAAAAAACTCTTAAGTGTAAAGCAACCGAAATTGATTTGTGTAAATTTGATTATGTTAATCAGATTAGAGTGCAGAATGTTAATAAACTTGTATTTAAATTCGGTTTTTGGCAGTAAACAGTTTTTACTATTTTGATATAAATAAACGTCTTATCTACAGCAATTGATTAGTTTTATTAAAATGGGCTTGCAGCATAAAATGCTATAATATGTTTTTGAAAATTTATGCACATATATGTTATTGAAAATTTGTAGGTCAGAATAATATTCTGATTATGTCCATGTTTTATTTGTTTGAAATTAATGAGGAATTTTTATATGTTTTGACCTGTAAAAGTGGCAACAGAAATATTAAAAAAACTAGTTTAATATGTGCTAAATATGTTGACATTTGGCATTACTAACAAAGTACCTATGTATGAACATTAAAAAAGGCCTTGGATGTACTTAGGGTAGATGCTCCAGTTTTGACCACCTTAAGAGAAAATTTAAAATGGAAATTTCACAGCGGATGACTGTTTAAAGCATATTAAATCATACTTATACTATTCTTTAGCAAATTTTATTGGCTTTCTGCTAGTTATAAAATTTTTTGAAGAATATTTTAGATTTTGAGTTATGAATTTTTAAATAAATTAACCCAATTTCCACCAGTTTTGGCCACCTCTATGCACTAGTTTTGGCCACCTCTATGCACCAGTTTTGGCCACACTAATATTTTTAACAGACATTTTAAGTAAAAATAAATCATTTTTATGCAATATGTATTTTAGTACTTTCTTTTCTGTTATCTTAAATGTGATTTTTTTATGAATTTATATAAAGATATGTAATGAAATTTACCTAAGCTGGTTTTAGCTACAGATTTCAGGTGAAAAAAAGGAAACAGGAATGCAGAAAGCAATAATTTAATTTGGTTGATAAAATATAAACTGTATATATTCGCATAATCTTTTTTTTATGATAAAATATGAAACAAAAAACGGGGAGAGGAATAAACTTGCATTGCAAAAGCATAGATTTTTTTAAAAATTCTCACACATCAAGAATTTGCATTATTATACTCACTAACAATATCCACAAATTTGTATTTTTATAATTCTTAGTTGCAACATTAATTAAATTCATCAGAATCATTTTTAAAATTAGAGCAATCCATGTATATGAAAGAATATTCCTCATCACTCGAGTCGGGTTCCTCTAGTTGAGATTTTCTAACATAAATATGCGGTAAACATTCAACATGAAAATGTTTCTGAAATTCCATTTTGAATGGCCTTAACTGCATTAACAACTTTAGATGGTGAGTAACAAAATCTTTTTATAGAAATGCTACCTGTCTTCTTATTTTTAATTGGAGCCATTATTATGTAAAATGAAAACCAAACTAAATCAGTTACTTTTTTTTTAGAAAGAAAACTAAATCGGATACTTTATTTCAGAAACAAAGCTATTTCAGTTACTTTTTATTTTAGAAACAAAACTAATTCAGTTACTTTTTTTTCAGAAATAAAATTAAGTTAGTTGCTTTTATTTTAGAAACAAAACTAAATTAGTTGATTTTATTTCATCCAGTTATTCTTAAATTTATGTATGGCTAGAAACACAATAATGAAGTTATGTGGCCAAAACTGGAACATGCAGTGTTCCACTTTTGGCCACCTGCATGGCCAAAACTGACACATATAGTAAATTTAAAGTGCCAGTTTTGGCCCACACCCATTTAATCTTAAAAATAATTAATTTTGAAATGAAATCAGAATAAAAAGAAAGATTACGTCATAAACCCTAAGGGTAATCAGTTTTAGATTAATCAATTTAATTCTGAGAGCTTGATGATGAAAAACTGCAAATACTTGTTCCTTAACAAAAACCTTAACAGTTGTAAGCATACAATACATGATCATGCATTTAATTTTTTTACAAGTCACATGTTTGAGAAAAATGAACCACTCAGATTGAAAATAGTAAAATAAGGATTGTTTAAAGTATTGGAGTGCTTCTTATTAGTTAGTTTGAAATTACTGGTTAATTATTGGAAAAACAGATCCAAATGTGGCCAAAAGTGGAGCACCGACCTTACATACTGTTGCAATTTCAAACGAAAATTATGCCCCATTTTTAAAAAATCCTTATTTCTTACTCTGTCATTATTAAATTTGAAATTTCACCGATTATCGTTTTTCTAATTCCTCCTTCTCGGCGGCTGTAATCTCACGGAATGGGGGGGACGACACGGCTCGCGTTCTACGAATCCATATCCATCGCATACACTTTGGGAAATAAGGGAGGAGTTACAGATGGCCTTTATTGGCCCATGGTTCCAGAGGAATGATTGTTGAAAGTGCTGTTACCATTTTTAGAACAGTATCAAAGTGATAAACTTTTACTTCCATTTTTTGCCAGTGATGTATTAAAACTTGTTAATGATTGCATTCAAAATTTTGAAACTAGAGAATGAAAGAATTGAGAAACCAGAGACTTTATGCAAATTCAACTTCAGTGACCCAAACTTGTATAATGATAAAAGTTAAGTGTATTTAGGATTTGCTGCAGAGCAACTAATAAAAAAAAGATAAAAAATAAGGAATTAGCAGACAAGGATGTTTTTACACTCGGACAGCATAGTCGGAAAAACATCATAACAATGATAAAACATTTCATGCAGAAATGTCCTGTGAATTACGCACTAGTAAGACTTGCGATTTGCATTGATCCACGAATATTGGCTGGATATCCCGAAAAAGCACAGGAAAAAATGAAAAAGGTATTGATTGTATTGTCGCAAAATAAACGTATTTTGGAAAAAGATTGCGACGAAATTTTGTTACTCTATGCAGATTTTCTGTTAAATATTGCAAAGCCAAATTCATTTAAATTTACTTCTTTCAATCCAAAGAGTGATTCCCTTGATGCTTTTTTACAAACTTATTTTAGCAATAATCATTATGAAAAAGTTTGGAAGATTATCAAAATGGTATTAATACTGTCACACGGACAAGGAGGTTTTTCGGTGAACAAGGCCCTGGAAATAGAAAATTTAAAAGACGCTTCATATATTTTCCAGCGTGTAAATCATGAATTTATTAAGCTGACTGGGGCTATTTATGACTTAAAAATTACTAAAGAAATGAGGACGGCTGCCACCTCAGCTAGAGCAAAATACATGCAGTATTTAGAAAGTGAAAGATCGAAAGAAAAGACTGAAACAAAACAACTGAACGAAAAGCTCTAGAGGAGGAAATAGATTTTTTTAAACAAAAGAAAATGTACCTCCAAACGGTCATGCACCAAACAAATGAGAAAGAAAATGATTTAGCTAATGAGGCTGAAAAGTCAAAGGACATAAATTTATTTATTCAATCGCATGAACTAAGAAAAACAATTTCTGAAAAAGAAATTAAAATAAATACCTTGGATGTAAAATTTAATGAAAAAAGTTTGGAATTAAAAGATATTTAATTTGATTACCAGTTTCATGGGTTTTTTTTCCATCAATTTATTAACTAATATTTTTAGGAGATTTGTTGTGTTAAATTTGTAATGTATCTTCTATGTTTTATATTATACTTTATCATCTAATAGGTTGAATTTGAAAAATGAGACATTTTATTTAAAAATGCGTGCGACAATTCGTTAAGTTTATTCAATTTAGAGGTCCTTATTTTTGGGTTTTTTTTTAGTCCTTAAAAGTCCTTGATAGTCCTTGATTTTCTTTTAAGGAAATGTGTGCGAACCCTGAAAATACTCTAGTATTCTTTCTCAGCTATAAAGCCAGTTGTATTATGTAACTTTCTTAGGAGTGACATACTTACTGTATTTCGAAAGTTTAATAGAAATATAGTTTTAATAAACAGTGAATAGCTTTTTTTCAAAATAGAAAGTATATTGAATTCAATAAATTTATATTGTTATTGAAAATTATTCAACATGTTTTGCATTTAAAAAATAAATTTCAGAATTTTACAACTTATTCCATCTCTTCTCTATGCTTAAAAGATGGAATAAAAAATGTTGTTTACTTGCCTTGAGAGAAATATTGACAGCATTTTTTTTTTTTTAATAATTGATATTCACTGTCCTCTCTTGATTTTTTTTTTCTTTTAAGCAAGGCTTAAATGTTACTGTGCATATTTAGATAACCTGAATATCATGTTTAGATACTTAATAAACAAATTTCTTGTACTAATATGTTCTTAATCCTGAAAAAGCAATTTCATTATTTACTTTTGTTCTAGCCGAAGGAAACAAAATAAAAGAACTTCATTGTGAATAGTATGGTTGCTGCTTTTTTGAGAGATTGTATTTACACGAAAAAACTAGTGTGAGTAAAATTATTTTCAGATATTATTATTTATTTTGAAATTTCTATTGAAAGTTCATTTGACATTCTGTTAAGTGTGCATTTCCATTCATTGTATTTTCATCAAACATTCATGCTATTAATATCAATAATTTTCTCTAAGAATTAGAATGGCAACTATGGCATATTCAATTATATGCATTTGAGATATGCATTTATATATATATAGTAATTATATATTTTCAGTTTTAAAAGATAGTTCCCTTTCCCCCTTTCTATATTGTAACATTTAATACATTTTTTTTCTAATGTTGCAACTCTTTTGTGAATTAGTTGGGGGTCGGGGGGTTTTTTTGTCATTCAGTACTTGGAACATCATATTTTATATAATCAAATATATCTTTGAGATAGTTAACTTTTGTGTTTTAGTCTCAGTAAAGTTCTTTTCTTTTCAATTTCCAGTCACTTGACTCAATTCCTTTTTTTAAAAAAAGATTACCCCCCCCCCCTTCTATTTTGTAACTAAGATCTAGAAGTATTTCCCATATATTTTAGGAAAACTTGTTCATATCATCTATAATCTCATTCTTAGAGCTAAAAGAATTGGAGGAATGGGGAGGCTATCTTTGTATTTTGCCCTCCATCCCGTCCCCCATTGTGGTATCCTTTCAAAAAATTTTATATGATACCTTTTAATCTAGTCCATTTTAGCTTTTTTTAGGGTTTTTTACCTTTTTTATATATTTTAATGCCAAACTTTATTTCATCATTCTTTTTTTCCTTTTGATCCTATATTTTTCAATCAAATAAATAGCAAATAAGTGTGAGCTCTGTTATTGACAAATTAAGCATTATGTAGAAAACAAAACACTTTGTGTTTTTACTAAAAAATGGTGATAAAATTGTATTTAAGTTTAGCCTAAAAGAATATACAACATGGTCTATTTATAGAAAAATATCTAAAAAAAATTCCATCTCATGTTATCCTTCTTTTACCATTTTTTATGCTTTTATAATATGATGTTAAAAATGCTAGTAGCAATTCCGAAAGGTTAAGGTGTTCATTTTAAGAGTAAATTTTATGTGAATTCTATAAATTTAAATCTGCAACAATTGATCTGATATGTTTTCTATTAACTTTCAATATAATTTTTTTTCTAACATAGTTGTTTTGTAAATTAAATTCAAAGATAAGCTTAGTGCCACTCTATGCTTGAAACATATTTTATATTATCAAATATATTTTTGAGCTAACTTTTCTATCTTACTTTCAGTGAAGTTTGAGAGATAAATATATGCTATTTAATGGCACAAAAATAAGAAAACATACATAATTTATTTTTAACAGTTCAAATTTTAACACTTTTAAACTTCAAAATTCATATAAAAATAGATGTTTGATCCGTGTTTTCAATTACAAGGCACTTTTACATAAAATAATAGAATGAAAGATTTTACTATATATTATAAGGTTTAAGTAGAATTGTAGTACATAATTTGTACCACAGATGCATTGAATGAGAATTTAGTGTACCTTCTCTTTCAGTTGTTCTGATTACAGAGTTCATATATCCATAAATCCATTTAAACAGAAGATCATATGAGCAAAAGTTTCAAAAATAATTATTTTCTTTGTCTTGTTCTATAAGAACTATGTTAAAAATATTTTTGCCTAATTTTTCTGTTAGGATATGGAAATTCTTTCTTAGGGAAGTTGGTAATTATAAGGATTTTCTCACCAACCTAACAAGAATATATTTTCTTATCATATTTATATATCGTAACATAAAATAGAGTAATAAATCTTTTGTAACTTTACCTTGAAGTATATGTAATAGTTTTTAATTACTTTATTATGTTTAAATTCATTTATATAATTATTATAATATTTTTATTATATGTATTTCATTTGTATTTATAACAAAGCATGATAAGACTGGTACCTACTGACAAGAGAAACATAATTTTGCATTAAATTTTAATTTTTGACAAAATATTCCAAATGTTTCAGTTAAGAAAATATGTGGATTATTATAGGTTTATTATTATTTTTTAGACATATATGTGTTTATGTAACTTGTAAAGGAAGGGCAGTAAAAGTTGCAGCTACGCCACTGAGTTTTGTGATGGAGTTTTGAAGTGTGGCATGCCTGGTATAGTGTGGTTGCCTCTTTCTTATATGAGTAATGTTGAAAATAGGGAGGTTTTTTCCAATATAACCCTCCATATAGCTTTAGAAGCAGAAATTCAAATAATCAAACTTGTCTGGATCATAACTAATAAAAGTAGATCTTCCAGCCAAAATTTGATTGGCAAATAATGTTGTACCTACTGTACATTTACTGCTAATAAAGTTCTGTCTTCAGGTACAGTACTTGCAAATAACGATTTGTTTCGTATGTACAGTGCCTGATAGTAATGACATCCTTAATTATAATCACCTCATACATAATTTTGTTCTCTGCGTGATGAAGATACAATTTTACAGATTCTTTTTAAACATGCTTGGCAATCTCCAGGAAGGAAGGTTTATAAATTTTTCATATTGCATTTCTTATTATCCGTGTAGCATCATTCATTAAAACCAGTAAATGCATGTATTTCTTTGCAAGTCTATAGTTTAGTCTTTATATTGGATAGACAATTCTATATCATGGGTATAGTTAATTTTTTCCTTAAATTGCATTTTTTATTAACTGTGTTGCATTGTTCATTAAAACCAGTAAATGCATTTATTTCTTTGCAAATCTTTAGTTTAGTCTTTATATTGGATAGGGGAGACTTGATCCCTTTTTCGGTTTTTATTTTGGAAAAAACAAAAATTTTAAAAAATGTTTTCAATCATTATTAAAGGCTTATTTGTCATTTTTGTTGTAGTATTTTTTTTATTTTTGAAAAACCATTTTTAAAATAAAGATAAATTGTTTTCCAACAATTAGAAAAGGGATCAAGTCTCCCCAATTGCAGGGAGACATGATCCCTTTTCAAGGGTGGCTTGATCCTTGAAACAGATGAATTGAAATGATTCAAATTAAGTAGTCGAAATCAAATTTATTGTTGACTAACATGTCAAAGGGGAGAAAAACACATTTAGAAAATTCTACATTATTGGAAATCACTGTTTCCCATATGAATGATTGTTATCGCTGAAATTAATGATCAAATAACATTTTCAAAGCTTTAAAAATCAAAAATAAATGT
Organism: Araneus ventricosus; assembly: GCA_013235015.1. Taxonomy (NCBI): domain Eukaryota; kingdom Metazoa; phylum Arthropoda; class Arachnida; order Araneae; family Araneidae; genus Araneus; species Araneus ventricosus. Next base: position 25,999 of record BGPR01001854.1, on the reverse strand, counting down.
TAAAATTCTTGCAGTTCGAAGAGTTCCATCAAGCATGGCTGGTTTAGGTAGTTTTTTGACAATGTCGTCATTGTCCACAACACTAATGTCACTATTTTCTGGATAAATAAATTGGTTGGAATGAAGTCCTCTTTTTCTCAGAAAATTTATTTCACATTCAGATGATGAAATCTTTTCAATTTTTCCTGCGGAATGACTAATTTTCTCTTTCCGTGAAACCGTCACCATGTTCTTGCTAACCATCATGTGCAGCCACATATTAACTTTCTACCTTTGTGAACCATCCAAAATCAGGGTAACCATATTCTAAATAATATTGATATTATCTAAATGTGACTTGAAAATCACAATGGCCAGTAGGGGGGGGGGTAATAAAATTGTCAATATTAATTTAACTTAACTTTGGGGACACTTAATCCCAGGATCAAGTCTCCCCATACAATGGGGATCAAGTGTCCCTAATGTGCATGTGTTGGAAAAATAATTGTTAAATCAAAAGTAAAGAAACTGTATTGGATGTAAATAACAACATTTAAGCAGTAAGGAATGCTAGTATATTATATCAATAAACTTAAGTAATTTAGTTATATTTAGCAAAAAATAAGAAACATAAACTACCTACTCCAAAAGAAGCTTGACTATAAGAAATCAGAGATTCCTTTCTTACAACAAAAATAAAAATGACTGAATGACATTCTTTTGACAGATCTGTTGATAAGGAATCACTTTATTAGTGTTGCCAGTTTCAAAGACTTAATTGCATTTTTTCTCTGGTTTTAGACCTAGGGATCAAGTCTCCCAAGGGATCAACTCTCCCAAGTCTCCACTACACAATTCTGTATCAAGTCTATAGTTAATTTTTTCCATAAATTTTTGAAATCAGAGAATACATGCAAACTGGTATCGTTGAAAACTTAATTTTATAAAGATTCGTAAAGTCAAGACAGTGGTGTCCCGAGGGTAAATAGCACCTGGGAATGATGCGATTTCGCCTCCTTATCGTATTTGAATTTAAAAAGCGACTGACATATACTTTAACATTTTGTCACCATGTGGCCAGTGGCGTAGCGAAGGTAAGTGGCAACTGGGAAACCCATATCATCAATGGTGTCTCGACAAGTGCATTTGGCGCCCTGGACAAATATTACTTTTTAGAATCCCTCAACATATTCTTCTTTAAAAATGGCATAAATGCTGAAATGTTTTGACTCCATGACTCACTATAAAACGAGTACTCGGGCATCCATAACCCCCTTATTCCCTGTGCCCCTATGCCAGTGAGTCAAGAAGACAATGCTTCAATAGGTAATCATTTACATACATAATACTTGTTATAAATTAAGTGCTAATAAAATTCTGTTTCATCCACCAGGTTACTTCAAAGATGCCTGGATGCAACTGAAGGAAAGGTATTTCTTCAAAGAAAAAATAACATTGTGAATGGATAACTATCCGTGATTCAACTTCAGATAATTTTGTTATAGAAAAACATCAGTGCAAAACATTCAGGATGGAGATGTATATCAAGACGAATGAAGCACATTTGATGAGTGATCTGGCTGTGGAAACAGTTTATACTGATAAAAACGTCAAAGATAAGAATAAGAAATCTTTTACATGTTATACTTGTGGTCAGAAATTCTATCGGAAACAGCTTTTAAAAAAGCATTCTTGCATCCATACAAAAGTAAAGCAATATTTATGTGTTGTATGCAATAGAGAGTTTTCTCTGAAAAGTCATTTAATTAGACATCTTCGAATTCATACAAATGAAAAGCCTTATTCTTGTGATATATGCCACAAAAAGTTTTCTCAAAAAAGTCAATTAAATATACATTTTCGAACTCATACACATGAAAAACCCTTTTCTTGTGATGTGTGTGGTAAGGAATTTTCTCGGAAAGGTTATCTAAAAGAGCATTATAGAATTCATACAAATGAAAAGCCTTATTCTTGCGATGTATGCCATAAAGATTTTTCTAATAAAAGTCATTTAAATGTACATTTTCGAACTCATACAAATGAAAAACCCTTTTCTTGTGATGTGTGTGGTAAGGAATTTTCTCAGAAAGGTGATCTAAAATTGCATTATAGAATTCATACAAATGAAAAGCCCTATTCTTGTGATGTATGCCATAAGGATTTTTCCGGGAAAAGGCATTTAAATCTGCATTTTCGAACTCATACAAACGAAACGCCCTATTCTTGTGATGTATGCCATAAAGAATTTTCTTGGAAAAGTAATTTAAATAAGCATTTACCAACTCATAGTAATGAAAAGCCCTTTTCTTGTGAAGTATGTGGTAAAGAATATTCTCGGAAAGATAATTTAAGGGTGCATCTTCGAACGCATACTAATGAAAGGCCCTTTTCTTGCGAGGTATGTGGTAAAAATTATTCTCGGAAAAATTATTTAAATGCACATCTTCGAACTCATACAAATGAAAAGCCTCCAGAAGGCTATGGTTCGTTAGATAGTCATTTACATACATAATGTTTGATATAACTTAACTGGTAATAAAATTCCATTTCATCATCCATTTTACTTCAAAGATGCCCGTATGCAACTGAAGGAAAGGTATTTCTTCAAAGAAAAAAATGACATTGTGAATGGATAACTATCTGTGATCCAACTTCGGATCATTTTTTAAAAAAGAAAAGCATCAATGCAGAACATATTGCATGGGGATTATATCAAGTCAAATGTAACACATTTGATTAGTGATCTGTGTGTGGAAACAGTTGATACTGATAAAAATATGAAATGTATAATTCACACGAATAAGAAATATTTTGCATGTAATGTCTGTGGTCAGAAGCGGCTTTAAAAAAATCATACCCATATGAAAGTAAAGCCATATTCTTGTGTTATGTTCAATGGAGAGTTTTCGCCGAAAAGTTATTTAAATAGTTATCTTTGAACTTGTACAATCTAAAGAGCAATTTAAATTTTCATCACTGTATTCGTATAAATGAAAAACCATATTTGGTTGCTATCTGTGTTAAAGAATATATTTGGAATAGTAATTTAAATGGAAATTATCTTGAATTCATTTAAATAAAAAAAATTCTATTTTTATGGTGTGTGTAGTAAAGAATTTTCTCAAATGACTTTTTAATTAAAATTTCCCATCTCATACAAATGAATTTACAGTAAACTCTCGATTATCCGGCATTCAAGTATCCGGAAAGCTCAACTAACCGGAAAAATTAGAAAATGAGTTTTTCTAAAAGTTTTTACATCTGCTCGCCAAAATTTAGTATGCGCGCCCCGTTCCATTCACGCGGATAATTTATTTCTGGAATGCAACATTCGCTCTGCACGGAGGGGCGTAGAAGGAACAAAAAAAGCAGTATACAGTACTGGTGACGTACACAGACTTGCTTTATGGGGGGTTCAAAAGCAAAAGTGAGAACCAAAAAAATAGGTCCTCAGCTTTCGCCGAAAAACAAGACCTAAAAACGAAATCGACAACAACAACGAAAAAAGGTAAAGGTACAGAATCGGTAAAAAAAAGCTCAGGGGGGGGGTACACCAGATTAGTAAGAATCTTTCTTTTCCTTTATTTATTTACCTTCCAAATACCGGCAGATGTTGATTACGAATAATATCAAGTGCAGAATTGGAGCCGCGCGTATTGCACAATACCCTTGCGATCTTCTAAAAGATAATTAGCTTTGATATTCAATCTGGGATTTGTTTATGATAACTTAAAAGGGTTTTATTGTGCTTTCTCAGTAGAATATTTTTCAGTTTCGTCGGCTATTTTTATATGTTGATATTTTTACAATCTATATACTTATGGTAAAAATTCAGCTATAGATCATATATTTTTTTAAAATCATCACTGTTAAATTAAAATCTTCATAATATGTTTTGTAAATACAATGTTATGGAAGATACAGAAGTATTCTTAAAAATTATATTTAATGCACATTTCAAAATGCCAGAAAACAAATGATTTGGCCGAAAAAATCTTATAAAAAGGGGGCTAAAATCTACCCCCCCCCATCTTTCCCGTCGCACTCAACTACCCGGACTTTTCAGGTATCCGGAAATCAGAGTTTCCCGAGCATGCCGGTTATTTAAGCTTCTACTGTATTTCATCCAGCAATGTGTGCTGAAAAGAATTTTTTTCGTGAAGGTCTTTTAATTGAACATGGCATGTTAAATAAAAATTATAAAAGTGTTAATTTTGTGAAGTTTGGTTTTCCAGATTTTCTCAGAAAATTCATTTTATTGCACATTGCTGAAATGTTACAATTCAATTTATTATCATGTCTGGGGTGAATAATTTTCTCAGAAATATTGTTTATAAAACCTTTGCTTCTGATAGGTTATTTTCCAAGCAAAATACAGTGACACCTCATTTTCTGTCGATAACCTGTTAAAATCAATTGAGGAAATCCAAAACGGACGAAAACCAAGTCAATTATTTATCTATGAATCAATTTAAATGGAATTAATTCTCTCTAAGCGTTCCAAAATACACATCAAAAACACATTTTTTAGAGAATGTGAAGTGTGGTCATATGTTATTGAACCCATTTCAAAAATTACTAATTTACTTCCTTTTTTAAAAATAGAGATGTGCTATGGTGCTCTAAATCTGCTGCAGCGAGAGATTCTTAATGTAAATGTCAAAATGACTACCGCGCGTCTGTTTCCATGAAAGTAAATCAGTTGTAACAGTTCAAAGATGTTTTTGGTTAGAATATCGAAATTGTGAGTCTCCAAGTAAGAACTCGATCAAACGTGTTGGTATGAGCAAATAAGAAGTGAAAATCTCCCTCACACAATCAACAATTTCGTCTGTTACCTGTGGTTGTCCAGCATCTTTCCTATGAAGCACATTTCCTGTTCCCTTAAATTGCTCTTAACAATGCTTGATGGTGTTCTTACTTGGAGACTCACAATTTCAATACTCTAACCAAAAACGCCTTTGAACTGTTACAATTGATTTGCTTTCGTGGAGCCAGAGGTGTGCCTTCTGTTGTATGATAGTCATTTTGACACTTACATTGGGAATCTCTCACTGCAGCAGATTTAGTGCGCTGTAACATCGCATTACCTATCTGAAAATATATATATGAGGAGCAAATATTCAAACCATGCTTTCTCCTTCAGATACAATTTTTCAGGAAACAGTAAACAAGCTCTGTAGGTAATACTTTTTGATTGAAACCTCAATTTTCTAAGTAGGTTTATAATGGGATAAAACTTGTTTCAGTTGAAAATAATAGTATACAGTTGTACTATTTAATGTTGAGTTCAAAGAAAAATCACTAACTCATTTTTTATTTTTTTGGAGAAAACACGGTTTGAATGTTTGCTCTTCATATATGCAGATATGAAAATATCTGCCGAAATGAACCTAAAGTTTGAAATTTTTTTCTCAAGAAGTACATTTTCAATTTTTTTTTTAAAAAAATATGAAAATAAAGATTTGCTTTCTATTTAAGTACAAAAATGTGAAGTTTAGTATATTAATTAACAGTAAAAAAATTATATCTGTCATGCAAAATTTAGGTCTCCCGGAATCTACATGAAAATCTTAATTTTTCTGCCAAATATGCATATTTTTCAATTTTCAACCCATCCCTTAGGTTAATAACAATTCTTTTATTTATATAGCAGTACAGCTTTTTGAAATAGTGAAAATATCATTTGGTGAAATGGCTAATACAGTGAAACCCGGATTATCCGAAATGCCTCAGGAATTGCAAATCCAGAAAGCACGTACTGTACTATATGGAAATAATCGCGAAAGCGAGACTCTTTTGCAATGATATGATCACTTTTTTTCTTTTAAGCCTGCCCAAGAAGAAGGTGATTAATTTTAGAATGCTGAACTTAATGGGTACTAACAATATTAATTACAAGATTGTTTACCTATGCCTATCAGGAGCATTGCTCCCAAAGTTGCCAGTGTGAATATTGCTCCCAAACAGTGATATAAAATGCCCAGGTATTTGTTTCTAAGGGTAAAATACAATGGGTATTTATTTTTCAATTAGCTCGATTCATATGTAATAGAGGCACTGCTGTGAAATTTAATGTCTCTATATGATATAAATATATACAGAATATATATTGAACATAAGGTAAGGTAAAAAAAAAAACCTAATAACATATGAACCTTTTAAATTCTATAACAACTAAAAAATGAATCGGGAAAAAACAAAAAACGCCAGTGGCAAATCCAGGATTTTGGTCGGGGGAGGGGGGCTGAAGTCATGAAAATTTTGTATTGACATGACCTCATTGCTTATATAACTGAAAACACTTACTCACCTGACAATAAGAATCGCAAAAGACACTACAGTACTTCCATTATTTAATAAAATCCCAGTGAAATCACTAACCGAAAAATGTAGACCGAGTTAATGCTACAAGTACGAGGGGAATGATTTCAAATGTGGGAAAATTTTCTATCCTGCCAAGCCAGAAAGTAATGTTGCCACGTTTTATTTTTTTTACAAAGAGTTTAAGAACAAACAAGGGTAGAGATTGGAAGAAAAAAAATTTCAAGAATTTTGGTTTAGCTCTGTGGGAGAGGTGGTACAGCCCCATAGTCCCTCCCCCCTAGATTCGCCACTGAAAAACACACTACTATATCATGAATTTTACATAAAATACGTGGCTTAAATATCAGTCCTTTTTAATTACAATGAGTAAATGAATAATAATGTATTTGCTTCTTTTTTAAAAAGTGGGTTATTTTGACTGAATTAAAAAAGATAATTTTGAGTTTGGTTTTTAAAATGTTAAAGAGCTGAAAATAGAAACTAAAATGAAAGTTACAATTGTTTATAATTCTTTTTTGGATTAATTAGTCAAAGTACCAGATATTGCTGATGAAAAGTTAGCAAATGTTTCATTTCTAACAGTTTTTAAAAGTGAATTTTTCTGAAAGTAATATGCACTCATATTAATTTCAACAAAGGTAAGTTATCTTTGAAACAAGATTTCAGCAACAAGAAATGTGATTTTTTTTTTGCTGAATTATATTAGACACACACAGTTTACTGGTTAGACGGAGTTTATCTGAATCATGAACATCAATACTTAAAAGTTCGTGAAACTTCAAATTTGATGTTGGCATGGTTGGAATTTGAATAAAGGAAAATTCATTATCTATTTTATCACTTTCAATACCTTTTTTTAATCCAACAGGTCTTTTGAAATATTTTTATATATTTTGAAATATATTTGAATATATTTTCTCCATTTTGCTTACGTTGGCATGTTTGGACTCAACATTACAGTACTTACATTTTAACTTTTATCCTTCTTAATATTAAAAGTTCCAAGCAGGTAACTTTTCCCTTTTTTTCTACTTTTTAACGTAAAATTTACAGTAATATTAATGCACGTGAAGTAAATGACTAACTATTCACTATAAATCAAAACAAGAATGGTTGACTCCACCCCCCCACACATACATACAGGTCATAGTCCCAGGGTGATACAAATTGGAAAAAGTCCAACAAATGTCCTAATATTATTGCTCATATGTATAATTTAAGTTCTAAGAAAGCTATTCAATACATTCTTACTAAAATGGTTTTACTATTTAACTCTCATTTTTCAATGAATATAAGACAAAAGTCCCCTCCGTGACGTCCCTACGCTTCAAATTCAAAATAATATTTACTGACACTGAAATTTTTTAAAAAATTGCAATTTTTTTTTGCAGTATTAACTATTTTAAAGTCTATTTAAGGTCTAACCTAAACATTTTTTAAAAATTATTTTTACTTAGTTATTAATTTTTACACTTTGTCCCCCAGTCAAATGCGTCTTCCTTCATGGACAAGAAAATAACTTTAAAAATATATCATAAATGGCAGCTCATGTCAAATTATCATGAAAGAGAGGCAGACAATTTGTTCTTTAAGGATAAATTTTCGTTCTATTCCGAATTTATTGAATATATTCCAATTTATTAGTTCCATTTAGAGCTTGGTAAAGTTCTCAGCGTAAATGCTGTGGACATTATAAATAGGTTAAGAAAAATCTAATATATAATAAGTGTACCACTTTAGTCACGTGAAAACCAAAGCACTTTTAAAATTCAAAAGTTAGTTTTTGTCTCCTCCTTGGACGCAGCATCTCCACAAAGAGGATGGCATTGTCAACGAAAGACAAAATCTCAAAAATCATGATACAGTTAATATAACTTAGAATAATATCAATAAATATTCTGTGGTAGATATTTTTTTATGACATTTGCTGATTTTCTTTTTTAAAAATCGAAATTACATTCTCGAAAAAAATTAAGGTAAGCAATTCATATAGAATATTTATAATATTACAGCTTCTATAATGTATAGAAAACATTTTAATAGTTAAATTTATTTTTAGAAAAAATGGGAATATCAAAAAATAAAAAGACAAAGCAGTCAGATGTTCAGTTTCAGAAGAGAATGGAGTAGAAAAAACTTAATACGAGACTTACTAGATTGTTTATTAATAAATAAATATATGGTATTTCTTAATCTAATATATAATTGACTACTTTCCTGCAAAAGGTTGACTTTCATTTATTTGAAAAATTGTTTGTAAATATTATTTAACTAATGCACAGTCAGTGCCATTATTTAAAAAGTGCTATTTATTTTAAAATGTAAAGTTTTCTTGCACTGTTTTTTAATAACTAATTTCATTGTTAAATTATAAGAAATAAACCTGTACCGAATTTGCCCAATAATTAGTCAATTATGCTTTCACTTAAAATGTAAAAGTTTCGTTGACTATCATGTGTCCTTCATAGACAGATAAAAAATTTTTAAAAAAAGTGAAAAATTAAATAGAAAACTTGACCACTAATAATAAGGTTATTTATTAAACTTAAATGGAAACATCGATGCAATTTTTATGATTTTTTACATACTTGTGTAAAATAAATTCTATTGTCTAACCTTACGACTAAAATTTTAAAAATAATTCTTGCAAAAATTTTGCTTTAAAAACAATGGCGGCTCTTCCATTAGAGTTGCAGTCCCTCCCCCCCTGAAATTTTTTTAAAAGATTGTATTTCTGTTTTTATTCTAATTGGCTTACTTTTCCACTTTGAGAATTCAATGATCAACTAGAACGGCAAAAAAGTAATAAATAACGTTAAAGGAAGACGGAAAATCAATCGAGAATTAAAGGAGACAGACCAGATCTGCATAGAGTTTTGCCCTATTAAGGATCAAAATTCGCGTACTTAATAACGCGGAGGGCTCAGTCGGGAGAAAAAGCAACCTTTTCTCTGTTTGAAATTAGATGACCTTGAGCTGCGTTTTCCATAGCTCTCGTTTGGCGCGACTTCCTCATTTGGCTTTTTGACGCTTTTTCTCAGTAGCTCAGTCATTAAGTAGTTTTTTAAAAAAAATAATCAAATTCCGTATGAGTTGTAATTTTTTGCTCCTTTATGTTTTTAGGGGTGCTGATTACGAATCTGAGGTTTGTCACCAAAACCTTTTATTGGAATTTTAGTTATGGCCAAAAAAACGTGAAAAAATTTTTTCCCAGATTTTTGCTTATCACTAAAAAACAAGCAACTTTTAGTATATATCATCATTATATTCAAAAATAATACGCACACAATTTCTTACAACTGAGGTCTATACAACTTTTACAGCACTGCTTGTTTCTGAAGTGACAAACCGCCACTGCTCAAAAATAACTAACTTGATTTTGTAATATGCCTGTGACCACTTGTTTTTGGTCAAATATGATCATCCCATTACTGTAAAAAAAATGCTATTTTAATTTGCTATTGCTTTCGAAATTGTGCTGAAATTTATTATTTGATTTACTGTTTTTAATTATTAATTAAATTTTTGCTTAAGTGTCAATTAATTTACTGTAATTTTTGTGAATGTAAAGCTGTAAGCATGAGCTTCTGTTTCTACGCAACGAAACCTCTCTACCTCTGTTCCATTGAAAACAGGCTGTTCAGAGAGGTGGTCGCTCTAAAGGAGCTTCGTGTTTTGAAGTATTGCTCTACATGTATCGAAGTATTTGAATTGGGGCTTGAGTAAATAAACTTGTATTTACCCAAAACGGTATAATTTTAAGCCATATCAGCGTATCCTTTGTCAGAGTTATCTTTGTGCTATAGCTTCTGTTTCTACGCAGCGAAACCTCTATAGCGGTCGACTTCTCTTCCATTCAAAACAGGCTGTTCAGTGGTGGTCACTCCAAAGGAGCTTCATGTTTTGAAATATTGTTCTTCATGAAATAATGTATTTGAATTAGGGCTTGAGTAAATAAACTTGTATTTACCCAAAACGATATAACTGCAAGCCATATCAGCGTATCCTTTGTCAGAGTTATCGTAGTGCTACCAGAAATCTTCGACTCAATTTTTCAAAAGTAAATGAGTTAAATGTGGAGTGTTACAGCGATACTGACTTCGCTGCCAATCGTGACGACCGAATTTCCATCGGATTTCATTACTCTCTTAGAAGAGGTGGCAATTAGTTAAAAAACGTCTTAACAAAAAGTGTGTTAGTTTATCGACTATGGAGGCAGAATACACAACTCTCACCGATGCATCTAAGAAACTTTTGTGGATTCGATGAATTTTAGAGGAATGTAAATAGTTACAAATCTTGGATCAAAGATTATGTATGACTTGGTTATTTACACTGCGATAACCAAGCAGCAATTGACGTTTCTAATTCTTGTATGGAAACTATGAGGACTAAGCATATTGATATTAAATATATTTTTTAAGAGGTTTAATATTTAAGAAATATTTTGAATTGAAATACATACATAGTACTAAGAAAAATGTAGCTGACATTTTTACTGAAGTACAAACCAAATTTGAGTTAAAATCTTTTCTAGTTGAAATTTTTGGTGTGTGATAATTAAAAGGGAAATAAATGTTATTTTATATAACTTTTATATATATATAAATTTAAATATGTGAAAGTATTACATATTATTGAAATTTAAAGAATTTAAATATTGATTATATTATATTAAATTGTTATAAAATGTAAAAGTTAAGTAATTGACTTTTCTAAGGTTTGGATTAGTGAGAATGCGGGCCAATTGTTAGGAAACCTGATCTTAAATCGGGATCCGAATTTTTCAAACCCAGATATTTTTAGAATGGTTCTCACTGATTGAAACCACTAAGTATTTGCAGCAGCACCGATTCACTTTCAGGTTTAAGCAAATTAGGTATCGCTATAAGTACTAGCGATGCATCTCAGCAATCCTTCTACTGGCTGACTTGTTTTCTAAAACTCTCCATATCTTTTGCACACGCTATGCGTGCATTATTAGAAGCTTTTTGAGGCAAAGTCTAAATTTATTAGGATTAGGGTAATTTAGGGGTCTATTCTGGTACCCCGGTTGGTGGGGGACGTCACTTTTCCCGCTGTTAACGTGCGGAAAAAAGTGACGTCCCCCAACCCAACCGGGGGTACCAGAATAGACCCGTAAATGCTGCAAATGCTTAACGATGATTATTAAACTGTTACATGATTCTTAATTTAGGGGTCTATTCTGGTACCTCCGGTTGGGTTGGGTTCCGTTGTTAACGTGAGGAACCCAACCGGGGGTACCAGAATAGACCCCTTAACTTTAGTCGAGTTGACTATAATGTTTTTAAAAAAGTATTTATTATTATATGGACGAGTTTTCTGCTTTATTTGTTTACATTTAAGTGCCTTTACTCCGTAATTCTGGTGTAATGCTAAGTCAATGGGATCTTCAAAGCGGAAGTCCAATATGCAAGCAGATGAAATCAAGATTTTTAATGTAAGTAAACAAACCAGAAAACTCTTCCATATCATCCCACTCATTGAATACGACTCGGAATTTTTAAGATTAAACGTATGATACGAATATCACCGAATCAGCGCCTGAGAAAAGCAAAAATTTATCTTAAGAAAAGTGAATGTAAAAATCGGATAACTCGTGTCTTTTCAGATTTAAGTGAAAAACTTTTTAAGAGAGTGCTTAAAATGGTTTACCTGCCTCAGAATACTTCCGCAACAGTCTTTTTCTAATACTAAGATCATCACAACAGTTCACGCAAGCTTCGTGTTCTATGAAACAGGGATGGTACTCGATTCCAGCAACTTTGGAGAGGAATGCGTCAATTCATTCTTCGCCAATGAATCATCGAATAAACCTGCTGTCTCCGAATCGCTTTGTTGCTAAGCCTTCACTTAATAAAATATGTGATGATAGTATCTTTTCTTGAATTCCAACAGGCGTTCCTAACAATAGGTTTACGGGGCAGGTCATTTCGATGAAGTTCAAATTTTTCAAGACAAAATACAGATACTGTTTACTTTTCCACTTATGTTGACTTTTATCCATTAAATTAAGACGGACATTTCTTTTTTCGGCGCACTTGGACGCAAAATAAATACTGGATGTCACAAGAATCGCTAACGATTTCTGGAGCCTGGTATATCCTCTTATGACCCAAAGGTATAATTTTCGACCAATTTTCACAAAAATCGAGATGAATACTCTTGATAGGATTATTTAACACTATATATAATTAATTTATTAATTAATATAATTTATAATTAAATTAATATTATTAAATAAATTAACTAATATAATTTATTAAATATAATTATCCGAAGCATTGGACATCGAGATTTAAGGGCTTTGAATGGAGAGTATAATAACAAATGCTGAAACGAAGAAAAGGCACTACTACTCAGTCAACCTATTAAAGGGAATCTTCACTTCAAAACTTATTTCTTGCTATTTAGAAAAACTGAACCCTTCAAAATATTTCAAATTAAATTAGAATATTTTCAAAGGTGAAATTATTATGGGATCTTTATACAAAAATTGTAGATCCCTATTAATATTTAAGCGAAATCCATGTACGAGAAGGCCGTTTGTCGTGCAAAATTGAGCTCGATATTTCAAAAACTCTTTTAGGTATTCAAATGAAGTTGGGCACATTGTTTGATCACTAGAAGCATAGATGCGTATCAAATATTGGAACAACTATTTCAAAAGGTTCACTGTTGATCTATTTTTTCCAGGGTTTTTCGGAGCCTTAACTCCCCAAACTCAACGTTGTAGATAAATGATATTCCTATACTTCAGGAGTGAGCTATCTTAAGTTCAATTTCGAAATTTTCTTTCTATTTGCCAATCGCTTCTCCGAATGACTGAGTGTCATAAGTAGTAGTAACCCCCCCTCCCCTAGCGATTGCTGAGTTGTCTCCTCCTGCTTCTCCCCCTTCCTTTTCGAGTTGAGTTGAGTTGTTTCCTCCTGCTTCCATTTTTAGTTGTTTTCGATGCTGCTTTCGAGTTGAGTTGAGTTGTTTGGTGCTGATGTGAACTGAAGTGAGTGGAGGAGAGTGACGTCATTTTTTCGGACTTTGAGATTTTCAACATTTCTCGAGTTATCTGGAAGGTCATTTAATTAGACATCTTAATTAGTCAAGGCTTAGTTATTAATTTCAATTAGTGCAATTATTATTAATTTTAATCAAAATGTAATTGAGCATACTTTGTATGAATTCGATGCAGATTGTGGCAAAAGTTTCAATTCCCTCCTGGCTGGGGATCGAACCCGGGACCTTCGTGACCGCAGTCAGGAGCGCTGACCCCATACCTGTACGGGACTTCACGCGATGGGGGTAAAATAATAATCTATTTGAATTTTAAAGTTAGCATAACTCTGGAGGTGTCATCTATCGGTAAAAAATGAACGATATCCAGAATGCGCTTCTCAAAGCCGTAGAATTTAGTTGTTTGATGCTGCGGAAGTCATTTGAGCTGAAATGAAACTACGGATTCAGATGAAGGGAAGTGAAGAGGAGATGGTGAAGTCATTGGTTGGAAATTTAATGTTTTGTGAGTGGCAATAGGTTAGCGGGCATGTTGGAACATGCTATTGCAGTCGTGGTCAAGTGTCATGGAGAGTTTAGTAGAATACCTTCTGCTGGCTGGTCGGGGATTGGTCGTTAGAAATTGGGGGTTCTGGCACACAGGGAGGAGGGAGGACTAATCCCTCCCCCTCCCGACTTGGCTGTCCCTCCCTACTACCACCAACTTCCACCGGGATCAACCCCTTCTTAGATTAGATAAGGAATTCATTTTTTTTTCGGACTTAGATTTTTTCACAGATTTGAATTAAACCGTGCCAGATTAGATGGCATTGCTCAGTTGAAAAGAATATAATCTTATAAAAGAGTTCTTAGGTCGATTGACATCTGTTGAAAAGATTTATAACTATAGTTTTTAATTAGAAAAAATGTTTTATTTCGCATGGATTCGAACCCTTAGCATAAATATTTCTTCTACTAAAGTTTGATTTTAGTTACTTAGATTTTTTTTGCACGACATCCTTTCACAGATTTGCATCAATTCAATCATAAACTGTCATGCGTGCATTAAAATTAAACATTTAAGTATAAAATAAACATAATAATCTGATACTTACAATCTTAATTTCATTTTTTTTCTTCTGTTTTTTTAAAGACTTTGAATTTTCTCGGCTTTTGAACAGAATTTAATCAATTTGAGTTAAACTTTCAATCTTTTTCTATTTTTCGGCATGCTCATTTTTCTTTCTTTTTTTTCATTATTGATTAAAGTTTTTCATTTGTTTTCAGGAAAATTTCTAAACTTGTGCATTCTCTGTTCTTAAATAACAAAAAGTTTACTTAGACACTAATTCACGCAAAATCTTTTCAATTAAATCAATTTTATAAGAATAATTCTTCGAATGAACCAGCTTCGATTTATTTTTCTTTCATAATCAACTTCTATCTTTGTTTCGAGCTTATTTTTTCCGTTAACAAACACAATTTTAGAATATTCTAACAATAACATACAAGAGCAATAAAAATCTCTTAGTTTGAAAAAGTTAACTTAAAATTCCGTTTTTAACCGTTTAAGGAATAACAAAACGTTAAACTCTTTTAAAGTTAAATGGAAAATTTGAATCTTGAAAGAGAAAGTGTTGGCTTTATTTTTTTTCTTTCCGAATTCACTTCAACATCGACCAAATAGCTTCATTAATATTAACCATTAAAGATACCTTTTTTTCTGTTGAACATATAACTTATCTATAAAGACTTTGCAAATTACTTCGAATGACGCTAAAAATGTTACATTAAACGTCACAAATGCACTAATTCATCACAAATCATTTTATTTTAAAAATTTAGGGATCATTCATCATACTTAACTCTAAAACTATATAAAACATTCCACTAATCTAAAATTTTCGCCTAATAACTGATTAAACATATCTTTCTGTCGATACTTAAAAAAATTTCGAGTGATTTCTGCTTTTACGAACTTATTTTGACTTTCTTCTTAATTCCTTATTTCTTTCAATCTTATTTTATTTCACAAACTATTTATCTATTTCATTAATTATATGTATTTTCTCTAACTAATTTTTCTTACATGACTGAAATTCACTTTGATTTTTAAACACATTTCTTCCAATGATGAAAACGATCATAGAATATTCTATCAATAACATAGAAGAAAAATAAAAATCTCTTAGGTTTGAATAAATTAATGAAAAGAAACACATGTTTTACATTATAATTCCTTTATACATAGATCAAATAAAATTTAGTCTCGACAATTTTAACCACAAAAGAACTTTTTTCCTGCATGCGTGTTTAATTCACGAAGACTTTGTGTGCGTGTGTGCATGCATGTGCGTGTGTGTTTGTGCGTGCATCTGTGTGCGCATGCATGTGTGTGTGTATGTGTGTGCATGCATGTGTATGTGTGTGTGCATGCGTGTGTGTGCGAGAGATTTATTTCGAATAACGGTAAAAGAGTTGCCACGTCTGTGTTTGCTTCTCTATGTCACAGATTATTTTATCATTTGAGAATATTCCACATTGATAATTCTAATCATTGCTTACTCTGTGTCAATCCCACATGAAACATAGCTAGTTTGATTAATTTATTTTTAACGTGCTTCAAATTCACTCTACTTTTGAAAATATTTTTTCAATGACGAATGCAATTATTGACAAAATATAAAAACAATCATATTAAAAATCTCTTTGGTTTGATTAAGTTTTTCTTGCATAGTGAAATTTGATAAAATTGAACTTGAAATTCCAATTTTCTACCAGTTTGGAAAATTAAAGCTGAATGTTTCAGATAAAAAACTGTTCCAACTCAAAAAAAATAATAATAAATAAATAAACCTCATTCAAACACTTCGAGATTGAATTTTTTTCTTAAACTAAAAACTTTTTACAATGTTTTAACAAACAAACATCTTTATTGAATCTTTCTTTCTCACACATAGCTTAAATCATCTGACTTACATTTTTCAAAGATTAACAGAAAATTAACCATTTTAAAGCATAATTAACCTTAACGCATTCACATAAATATTCACACAATTTCATGAATCTTGTAATTTCAAACACAATCTACGTTTGAACCTATATTTTTTTCCATTGACTAATACAATTGTCGTCGAAATATAAAAGCAATCATTAAAAATCTCTTAGGTTTGTGAGAATAGCAAAAGATAAAACTATTGACCACTTCTAGATAATTATATCCATCTTTTTCAGACTTGGAATTATGTTTACTGTGTGAATACTTTACATATATTTTTTCTATCAAAATAAAACATGGTGAAATAAAACATTTCAACTTAATGAAAAGTTCAATGCATTGACTTGAATAGCTGAATTCCCTATTTCTGTTGTTAAAATTTTTATACAAGTCTTTGACATATATCTGTTTATGCATGCTAATCTTTGGTTCTGTTAGTACTCTTTCACATATATCAATTTATTTCTGTTAATAATATTAAAAGATTTTCATTCACATCTCAGCTTTTTCATGTTTCATAAAATTTTGTTCTATGAAAGTTATATCAATTTGAATTAATTATCCTTCTTCGCACTTTTCAGGAAGATTATAGAAAAAAAAATTGTTATGAATTTTCAAAGCTTACCTTGATTCCAGAAAATTAATCGTTTTGATGCATTATTAACCTTAACATTATCTATTCACATATTCTAATGTTTTTCGTCTTTAAACTTATTGTTGCATTCCCTTATATCACGAACACATCAACGTGTCTAATTAAGTTCAGCATTCATTTCTCATTATTATCTCCTATCTGTCTTTTAAGTTCCAAAATGCTTTCAATCACATGACTATTTCCCTATCAAATGCCTTAAGAAAATGAATTACTCACCATCTCATGCTAATAATGCTCTCTTTGATAAAAGTTATTGAGAATCTTCCAACATAGTCTTAAAAAAATGAATTACTCACTATCACATGCTAATAGAACTCAGCGCATTCACTTAAATATCCACACACTTTCACTTTTTCTTTCAGTTTCCAGAATTGTAAAAGATGAAACTATCAACCACTTCTGGATAAATTTATCCTTCTTTTCAGACTTGGAATTTTGTTAACTGTGTGATTACTTTGAAATATTTTACAGCGGAAGAATCTTCTTTTATTTCTAGAACTTATTTCTTCTCCTTATGCATACATTTTATTTTACATTTTTTTTCAAATATAGGAATATATCTCTTCTCTCATCTCCTTCGAAAAAAAGATTATAAATATTTCTCCAATAAAATATTTTAACTTCATGAAAACTATCTAAACTTAAAAAATCAATGCATTGACTTAAATAGTTGAATACCCTATTTCTGTTGTTGGAATTTTTATACAACAAGTCTTACACATATACCTTCTTATAAATTTTTTCCTTTTTCTTAAATCTCAAACTTTTGTTGATGTTTCTATGAATTATTTTTTTTCCACTCATGTCTTAATTCTACAAGCAAAAATCAAAACTCTATCAAGAAAGAATATTCTATACACAATGCCTATTTTATTCATAAAAGTTACAAAAGTGATTTCCCTCAAATAGAAGGTTAACGTTAAAAAGATTGTCTTTTTACCCCATATATGTTCTCTAAGTCACTAATTATTTTATCCTTAAAGTTTAGAGAATATTCTACATTGTACGAATTATCACCTTATCATAACAAACAATTTTAGCATTTTTGATTGATGCAATTGATTTGAAGTTATAAGTTGAAAAGTGTTTCACATCATTTACAATCTCTACCATTCTCCTACAACTCTAATACTTCTGCAAATATAAAGTGAAATGCTTCTTTTTCCTATACAAGAGGCATTTTTTTAAAAAATTATTGTTTACTATAGATTATAAATGACCAACTGATTCATTAGTGATTCTACTCCTCCTCCTCCAAATTTATATATGATATTAAAGATCTAGGAATATCAAGATCTAATTTATTTTAGGGTATTTGAAAGTTTTTGCCAAGTTGCTGCCTTACGTTTCATCTTGAAAGATGCTTCAAAGTCCCAGGACCTGGCAAATGACCATTTTCCTCACCACATTGAAGTGTTACAAATGCGAAATAAATCCTCACCTCATCCTCTAATTTTTTTTATCGCCCTTATCATTTCCTGTTTATTGATGATAGCATCTGAAACAGACCGCCATAACATATGAAGAGCTTTCATATTCTGTTGATTTTCACTGATGGCAAAATATGTTGCCAAAATCAAGACAAACCTTCGTTTACTTCTTCCAACTGATTATTCATAATCATTTGACGATTAATAATACCCTTCCTCAGTCCTGAAAAGGAAGATAGTCACTAAAGTAGATGTGTCTTTAGAAACTGTCTTGTCTTTTATAGTGTTACATCAAGACAAGTGGCTGCAGTTTATGACTGAGCAAGATGAAGTCAAATGCTAAAAAATTTACACCTTTCAGATATTCACTTACCACTCAATCACATTTATGAAAAATTTACAATATTCACTAATCATGGATAATATAGCTATTTATATAATGATAAGAACTTTAAATACATTTCAAAACACTAATTTCAATTAGAGAAAAAACTTGTACAGCTATAGAGAAAACTTTAACAAAATCTAATAGGCTTTATTAACAAAATCTAATAGGCTTAATTAATTGTAAGTTTTTAGTATAACAAAATTTACTATAATTAATAAGTCAACTTGAGAAAATATATACCAGCTTCAATAAAACCCTAATTATATGAATTAGCAAATATGCAAATTCGTAATTTTTACAATTTTCACTCATAAATTATAGTTTCTATTCATATATTTATGTTATGAGCCTTTATTTAAAATTTTAAGTTGATAAAAACTGAGAATCGATATCATTTTTGTGTGCTAAAACTTCTTCAAAGTTAAAAACATTTCGTTATTTTAAATGAAAGACTGAAGCATATTAACTTCTTGAGTAACTCTCAAACGTTAGAATGAAGTCTATTTGTCTAACTTGATATAATTTTTCACCTAAGCAGCCAACTTTAAAATAGTTTTGCGTCTTTTTATTCTTCAAATTGGATCGAAAATCAAAATTTCAAGTTTAATTTAAACAAATTTCATAATGCAGGGAAAAAAATCTTTCATATCCAAGAAAGAATTAATACTTGTTAACTGTTTTGCTATTGGAAGAAATATGTTCAAATCGCAAAGTAAATTTAGTCAGAGCTAGCTAATTAGAAGGAAAAAAATTGTAATTTATGAAATTGAGAAATTAGTTTGTAAAATAAAATAATATTGAAAGAAGTAAGATTTGAGACTATACTCATGGAATAGTTTAAACGATCTTAGCATAATTAATCAATATTTTAAAAGCGTTCATTATTTGATGATTCCAACTTTACTAAAGTATGGACTAGAATGGTGATTTTGCGAAAGCATTCATGTCGAGCATTGCAAAGAAATTAATTTCAATTGGTAAGTTTTCTTGCTTTCTTAGAAAGTAATTATTATGCTTTTTTTAAATTTAATTTCTGAGTTTTATTCCATCATTCAAATTTCGCATATCCTAATTGATTCAATACGCATTTAATTCAAATAATTGATGTTCTACTGTAATTCAATTATAATAAAATATTTTTATCTTTGTTAGTGCCAAATTTCAAAATGACTAACTTTTCATATTTAATCACAACAACAAAAAAAAAAGAATTTTAAATTAGATTTTGTTAATTAAGCCTATTAGATTTTTTTAAAGTTTTCTCTATAGCTGTACAAGTTTTTCTCTAATTGAAATTAGTGTTTTGAAATGTATTTAAAGTTCTTATCAAGTTCTTATCATTATATAGTAATAGCTAAGCTATCTATCGTACGTGAAGATATGTTGTAATTTTTCATAAATGTGATTTGGAGTGGTAAGTGAATGATCGAAAGGTGTAAATTTTTTCGGCATTTGCTCATCTTGCATCAGCTTCAGAGCTGCAGGCCACTTCATATACTGTTCATTATAAAAACAAGCAGACATTTCTAAAGACTTTACATCGTTAGCTGTAACTATCTCCTTTTCAGGACTGATGAAGTAATGTAATCGTCAAATGATTGATGAATAATCAGTTGGAAGAAGAAACAAGACAGCTGATCTAGATTTTGAAGATTTATTGCCATCAGATCAAATCAACAAATGCGAACCTCTTCATATTGTTATGGCGTCTCAGATGCCTATCATCAATAAGCTGGAAACATTCAGGGCGATAAAACAGAGAGCAGTGAGATTTATTTCGCATTTGTATTTAACATTCAATTGAGAGAGAAAAATGATTTATTGTGGTCCGGGACATAAGACTTACTCAAGAATGCAAACATAAGGAGCAATTGAACAAACAATTTCAAATACCCTAAAAATAAATTAGATCTTGTATTCCTAGATCTTCAATATCATATATAATTTAGGAGGAGGGTAGAATCACCTGCAATCAGTTGTCATTTATAACTATAGTAAACCAATAATTTAAAAAATGCCTCTTGCTTAGGAAAGAAGCTACTTCACTTATATTTGCAGAAGTATTAGATTGTCCAGGAGAATGGTAGAGATTGTAAAGAGTAGCAAGACACTTTTCAACTATAACTTACAAATCAATTGCATCAGTCAAAAATGCTAAGAATTTGTTTGTCTATGATAAGGGATAATTCGTACATTTTGTAAGAATATTCTAGAAACTTTTAAGGATAAAAATAGTAGTGACTTAGAGAGACATATACTGGGGTAAAAAGACAATCTTTTATTAAGCATTCTTCTATTTAGGAAATCACTGTCTAACTTTTTATGAATAAAATAGGCATTTGTATAGAATATTCTTCTTGATAGAGTTTGATTTTTGCTTGTAGATAAGACATGAGTGAAAAAATAATTCATAGAAACATCAACAAAGTTTTGAGATTTAAGAAAAAAAATTTATAAGGAAGGTATAGTATAAGACTGATTGTATAAAAATTCCAACAACAGAAATGGTATTCAATAATTTAAGTCAATGTCTTGAACTTTAGCTTAGATAGTTTCCTTAAAATATTTTATTGGGAGAAAATTTATAATCTTTTTCGAAGGAGATGAGAGAAGAGATATATTCCTATATTTGAAATGTAAAATAAAAATGTATGCATAAGGAGAAGAAATAAGTTCTAGATAAAAGAAGATTCTTCCGCTGTAAAATATTTCAAATAATCACACAGTTAACAAAAAATTCCGGAACTCCTGAAAAGAAGGATAAATGTAGTGGTTGATAGTTTCATCTTTACACTTCTGGAAACCAAGAGAAAGTGAAAGTATGTGGATATTTAAGAACTGGCGCTGAGTTCTATTAGCATGATGATAGTTAGAATTATTTTTAGACTATATTGAAGATTCTATAACTTTTATCAAAGAGAGCATTATTAAAGATGGTGAGTAATTCATTTCTTAAGGCAGTGATAGGAAATAGTCATGTGATTGAAAGCTTTTGGAACCTAAAAGACAGAGAGTAATAATGTAGAATGTAGATGCTGAACTTAATTAGACACGTTGATGTGCTTCGATGATATAAGGGAGATGCAACGTAAGTTTTAAGACGAAAAACATTGAATATGTGAATAGATATCATTAAGTTAATAATGCATCAAAACGATTGTTTTCTGAATCAAAGGTTAAGACAGAAATTCACAACAAGATTTTTTTTCTATAACTCTTCCTGAAAAGTGCGAAGAAGGATAATTAATTCAAATTGATACTACTTTCATAGAACAAAATTTTATAAGAACATAGAAAAGCTGAGATGTGAATAGAAAACTTAATATTATAACAGAATAAATTGATATATGTGAAAGAGTACTAACAGAACCAAAGATTGAGTGCATGAAACAGATATATTCAAAGACTTGTATAAAAATTTTAACAACAGAAATAGGAATTCACTATAAACTAAGTCAATGCATTAACTTTTCATTAGTTGAAAATGTTTTATTTCAATTCCATGTTTTTATTTTGATCGAAAAAATATATCAAAGTATTCACAAGACATAATTCAAGTAAAAAGAGATGGATATAATTATCTAGAGAGTGTCAATAGTTTTATCTTATGTATTCTCACAAACCTAAGGATTTTAATACTTGCTTTTCATTTCGACACAATTGTATTGTCAATGGAAAAAAATATAGGTTCAACGTAAGATGTGTTTGAAATTACAAGATTCATGGAATTGTGTGAATATTGTAGTGATTAAGGATTAATTATGCTTAAATGGTTAATTTTCTGTTAATCTTTGAAGAAATGAAGTCAGATGATTTCAAGCTACTAATGTGAAGGAAAGAAAGATTCAATAAAGATGTTTGTTTGTTAAACATGAAAAAGTTTTTAGTTTAAGAAAATTCGAACTGTTTTGAATAGAGGTTTATTTATTTATTATTTTTTTGAGTTGGAACAGTTTTTATCTGAAACATTCAGCTTTAATTTTCCAAACTAGTAGAAAATTGAATCAAGTTCACATTTTATCAAATTCACTATGAAAAAAAACTTAATCAAATAAAAAGATTTTTATTAAGGATTGTTTTTATATTTTGTCAATAATTGCATCTGTCATTGAAAAATATTTTCATAGAGTGAATTTTAGCACGTTAAACATACAAATTAATCAAACTAGGCTATGATTTCATTAGGATTGCACAGGAGTAAGCAATGATTAGAATTATCAATGTGGAATATTCTCAAATGAAAATAATCTGTGACATAGAAAAAATGACTTAGCAACTTTGCATACCGTTATTCGAAATAAATCTCTCGCACACACACGACGCAACACACATCACATACGCATCACACACATATATATCAAACTACGTATACGCATGCACACAGATGCACGCACACAACACACACCACACGACTGCCACACGCACACAAGTCTCTTCGTGAATTAAACACGCCAGCAGGAAAAGTTCTTTTAAAGGTTAAAATTATCGGACTAAATTTTAATTTGATCTACAATGGGAATTATAATGATAAAACATCATGTTTCTTTTCATTAATTTATTCAAAACCTAAAGATTTTATTTTCTTCTATGTTTATTGATAGAATATCAGATCTTTTCACATTGGAAGAAATGTGTTTAAAAAACCAAAGTGAATTTCAGTCAGTAAGAAATAGTTAGAGAAAATACATGACTAATTGAAATAGATAAATAGTTTGTGAAATAAAATAAGATTGAAAGAAATAAGATAGAAGAAAGTCAAAATAAGTTCGAAAGCTATGAAATCGCACTGAAATAGAATTTTTTTAAGGCATCGACAGAAAGATATATTAGAATCAGTTATTAGGGCGAAAATTTAGATGGAATGTTTTATATAGTTTTAGAGTTAAAGTATGATGAATGATCCCTAAGATTAAAATAAAAAATGATGTATGATGAATTAGTATGTGACTCGTTTAATGCTAACCTTTTAGCGTCTTCCAAGTAATTTCACAAGATCTTTGATAGATAAGTTATATGTTCAACTGAAAAAAGGTATTCTTTAAATAATAGTTAATGAAGCTTATTTAGTCGATGTTGAGTGAATTCAGAAAGAAAAAAATAACTAACACTTTTTCTTCCAAGATTCAAATTTTCCATTTAACTAAAAGAGTTTAAGCTTTTAGTTATTCCTTAAACGTTAAAACGGAATTTTAAGTTAACTTTTTCAAACTAAAGAGATTTTATTGCTCTTGTATGTCATTTGATATTCTAAAATTGTATTAACGGAAAAAATAAGCCGAAACAAAGATAGAAGTTGATTATGAGAAAGAAAATAAATCAAGCTGGTTCATTCGAGACATTATTCTTATAAAATGAGTTTAATTGAAAGATTTTTGCGACTAGTGTCTATAAACTTTTGATTATTTAAGAACAGAGAATGCATCAAGTTTAGAAATTTTTCCTGAAACAAAAAAACTTTAATCAATAATGAAAAAAGAAAGAAAAATGAATGAGATGCGAAAATAGAAAAAGATTGAAAGTTGCTCAAATTGATTAAATTCTGTTCAAAGCTGGAAAATTCAAAGTCTTTAAAAAACAGAAGAAAAAAAGAAAATTAAGATTTAATATTATCGATTATTATTTTATTTTATACTTATAATGTTTAATGCACGCATGACAGTTTATGATTGAATTGATGTCAAATCTAGTAAAGATGTCTTGCAAAAAATCTAAGGAACTAAAATCACCTATCAGTAGAAGAAATATTTATGCTAAGGGTTCAGATCCATGCGAAATAAAGTCATTTTTCCTAATTAAAACTATAGTTATAAATCTTTTCACACGGATGTCAAGTCGACTCAAGAACTCTTTTTATAAGATTATATTCTTTTTAGCTGAGCAATGACCTCTAATCTTGGCACGGTTTAATCTGCAAATCTGTGAAAAAATCCAAGTCCGAAAAAAAAAATGAATTCCTTATCTAATCTAAGAAGGGGTTGATCCCGGTAGTTGGTAGTAGTAGGAGGTACTGGGCTGTCGGAGGAGGAGGGATTAGTCCTCCTCCTCCTGTGTGCAAGTACCTCTAACAGCCTCTAATCGCCACTGACCAGCCAGCAGAAGGTATTCCTACTAAACTCTCCATGACACTTGACCACGACTGCAAAGCCATGTTCAACATGCCCCTTTTAACCTATATGCCACTCCACAAACATTAAATTTAACCAATAGTACTCACCATCTCCCTCTTACTGCCTTCATCTGAATCCGTAGTTTCATTTCCACAGCTTAAATGCTCTGCAGCATCAAACAAGCTGAAATCTACCTTTGCACAGGAAGCGCATTCTGGATATCCAGTTTTTTTTACCGATAGATGGCACCTCAGGTTATGCTAACTTTAAAATTCAAATAGATTATTATTTTACCCCCATCGCGTGAAGTCCCGTACGCATATAGGCATACTGTACCCAGAGCAAATTCATTAAATCTCTTGAGGTTCTACTGGACAAGCGAATTCGACGTCACCTTCAGTCATCGCTTCAGTAGTGAGATGGTATCTTTCGCTTATAGTTCATGGAACTTAAATACCAATTTTTCTCCAATATATTGCCTGAATTTGTTTTCAGAAGGGGAATCTTTCTTCTTCTTGATTTAATGTCGTTAGATTTGCTTTTAAATTCTTTCTTTTGTGAATATACTGTCATGGTTTTTTTTTTTGCCCCTTTGAATTTCGTCATGTTTTAAAAAAAATGTAACAGATGGCAGCACTGTGAAGCTTGTACCGTGTTTCGTCTAAAAAACTGCTTTGAAAAATTCTTTTTCTAAATTTTAATTCAAAATTTAATTAATAACCTTTTACAAACTCAATGTTGGTTAAAAATACTAAATTTTGCTTGAATCATTGAAATACGATTTTAAACCTTTTTACTGAAATAAGAGTTTTTTTAACAACCTCCTTTTCATAAGTCGTTATCGAGTGTCATAAAAAAGATTGTCTAATTTACTCTTTTAACTCCTGTTGGTAATATTATCTGTTGCTGTATTATCGAGACAGTGAAATTATACTAAGTATTTCGTTTGCATGAGCTCTGTGATGAAGCCAAGAAAATACATAATTAACCATTATTGAAAATGAATGAAATGAGATAAAATAAATCTATTTAAAATTGTTTTATTTCAAAAAATCTTGTAAAGAATGTTTGTGAGCAATACGTAACTGAACGAAGTATTAA
>BGPR01001853.1:196309-214372 GCA_013235015.1 Araneus ventricosus | reverse complement strand
CAATCAGGGGAAGTGCTCTCCCCTCGACATTATGGTATACTTGTACATCTAGACAGATTGAAGCACATTCAGGGCGTATATAAAGCGTCATTTTCAATTATCCATCTTGTCGGACTGTTTTCACCGTAACCCACCGGACGATTTTGATATCAATAGATTTACCTCAGAGGGATTTCGTCCAATATTTGACAGAAATCTGCAATATTAGTGTTAAGGGACATGCCAAATTTCTAAATTTCATCCTGTTCCTACTCATTCTGAATATATTGTACACGAAAACGTTCAATTTAACCAATTACAATCGAAAGTTTATTGTCGTATTGATATGTTTGATTTTTTTATCTTATTACTTAATTTTATTTATACAAAGTAGATTTGATCGCGTTGTGTTTGATTTATAACCCAGAGTTCATCCAAGCCATGCCTTAAGGAAGCTCTGTCTACATGAGATCTTTTAACAAAGGAAAACAATTATCAACTGTAAAGATTTGAATATCAAAAAGATGAATTTAAAAGAGAAGCATTAATTTTAAAAGTTTTAAGGAGTCTGTACTCCTACATTAAATCAACCTGTGCAGACCTGAATAACATACATTTATTTTAAAAAAATCAATAAAACATATACAACAGTACATCGGCATGATCCATCACTAATATAAAAACATATACCAGGATTTTGTTTGAGAAGCCAAGTTCAATATAATTTTGAAGCATTTTGTAGGAAATTTAATGAATTAAGGCAGATGCCATTCACAGATACAAATGTTTATTTCCAGACTACATATAACATGATCACTACTTTTAACCCTTTATAACACAATCCATGTCATAAGACAAAATAAAATCCAAATTGACATTTTACTGTGGATATTAAATGATATAATATCAGCAATATCGTTCACTAGTGATCTAACTTGATTAAAGTAACATAATTGTTTCAACAAAATTTCAATGTCTTATTCCATGTCATAAAACATAGCGAATAGATTTCATACACATGCAATTAAGAAAAGTTTCATTCTACCATACTTAGAATCATACCTTCATACCAAGCAATTACATATACACGAACAGAAAACACAAAGTAAAACACTAGATCATTTTGGCATGAGTTACATCTCCCGCCTATATATTTTCAAGACACAACTTCTGTTCCCCGACAATAAAATCTCATATAAAGGAACTAGTTTTAGCCTGACGTTAATACAGGTTTCAAAACGAAATATCTAGGGTAATTCATCTTACTTGAGGTCTGGACCACTGTTTGTCGCGGACAAATTCTGACGGATTGATAAAATTCGCGACTTATCATCACTGACACGAATCAATGCACCAAATCTATTTTTTGTGATCACAGGCCTCCGCTGTCAAAGCTATGAATTTTACCTTTCCAAAAACATTAAGCGCCAGATTTCCAACTCGAAATGTGAATCCGGCATTCATTAGGATTTACCCAACTCCTCATCCGGTATTCAACCTCAACACTTTCCACACAGGTGCAGACAGTTTGTCAATTTACCGATCGTCTTTGCGAAATCATTCTCACCGTGCTGGCAGTGGGAGACCCCGAGGGGCCCCCGGTCGAAAAATACGTACTTCTTACCTCATGACTTCTTTTCTCCGATCTCGAATCTGCCTCCCAACCTTCAAAAAATCTCTTTCTGAAGTCCCCAACTCAAAGACCATTGGTCAACAAACCACAGCCGGGACACTAATCCTCGAGAACTTTCTCCAAGCCTCCAACGAAACGCGCTAAAGGGGTCAAAGACCCTCCCGCAAATTCGCAGAAAAACTCAGAGTGGGAGGGGGACCACTGTAAGCTTTCGTCCGGAGACAAAAAAAAAATGGCGAAGAGAAGGAATATATTTTTTTCAACACAACATTATATCAGTTTTCCCAGAAACCTCCGTTTGTCAGGCGCTATGAAAAGCAATAGTTAAAGAAGATTTTTATTTGTTGTTCACGCTTATTTATAGACTCACAAAATAACATCAAGTTGGTACTTGATAAAAATGTTCTTTCACAAATTTTACAAGACAAATATTTTCATATATAATTAAATTAACGAAATAAGTTGTAGTTCCAACAATGTATGGCCATTATTCATGAAATGAAGCCAATAACTATTGAACTAAATACTAAAATATTAAAGTAATATTTCTCTTATTGTATCAGCTGTGGAATCTGATCGATTTATTCCACTCCAATCCATCTTTTTCAAACTTAAACGATCATTCTTTTGGCGATCAATCTAAGAGCAGAAAGTGAATCACTGCCGAAAATTAAATATTAATTAATGTTAATTAATTGTGTATAATTAAATTAACGAAATAAATTTTAGTTCCAACCAACAATGTATGGCCATTATTTTTGAAATGAAGTCAATAACTATTCAACTAAGTACTAAAATATTAAAGTAATATTTCTCTTATCGTATCAGCTGTGAAATCTGATCGATTTATTCCACTCCAATCCATCTTTTTCAAACTTAAACGATCATTCTTTTGGCGATCAATCTAAGAGCAGAAAGTGAATCACCGCCGAAAACTGTTGATTTTCGGTTCTTTTCCGCCAGAGTTCGCCCCATTTCTCAGAATTTCCACAGTTTAAAGCGGGGGATTAATTTCAGTGGGCGGCACAAATAATCTTTGACATGTTTGGGCAGGAAGCGGCGAAGGATTAATTTAGCTTGTAGTTGACTAATGGGTAATCAATAACTATACTGCGCCCGGGGTCGATTAAAAGGTTGGACCAAACTAGTTTATTTCATAACTTATGACCTCTTCACGTCCAACTTAAAAGTTATTTTATGAGAAAATTTCGTTTGCGCAGTAGAAAAGTGATTAAGCGTCGGATATTTCGCTACCGATATTGAGAATCGTTAACGGAGGTTTCGAAGAACGCATTTGAGAAACTAATTCGCTCCAAATTCGATTTTTATTGAATTTTGATTTCTGTTTTTAATTGAATAAACTATAAATCTACTTGATTAAGAATTTATTAAAATTGTTGTTGTATGTTTTTACTTTTTACTTTCTGGTATACGAAGTATACAAAGAGAAGGTATTGTAAACGTCAAAAAATTCGAACTCGAGATTTTGACGAATCTCCACGTTTTAGACCTCCCTGAGTCCGAAAAACACAATTTTGGAATCGTGTCTGTCTGTCTGTCTGTGAACACGATAACTCGAAAACTATTAGAGCTACGGGGATGGAATTTGGTATGTGGTCTTAAACATAATTTGTAGGTTTCTGTCAAATTTTGGACAAAATCCGTCAACGGGAAGTCTGTCTGTCTGTATGTCCGCGGTCATGTGAACACTATAACTCAAAAACTTGAATAGCTAAATGTATAAAATTTCATACACAATTTTATCATCATGAATGTAGGTCCATATAAAATTTTGGGCCAAATCCGTCATAGGTTGAATGTCTGTTGGTCTGTATAATCGCATCTCCAACGAATCCGCCATCTCCACGCGCATGCGTACTGGACGCAATTTTCTGTGCACGATATTTATTGACTCCTGCTTGGCGCTTTTCTTTTTCATCCGATTCTCCATGCGCATGCGTACTGGTAGCAATCTGTGCACGCGGGAGGATTATGCGACTTTGTCCTTGAGCCAGCAAGAGTAGAAATCGGTACGTATTTAAATCGAAACGCGTCTGTGAATTTGATTCTTTACCTAAATATTTTTTCATAGTCATTGGATCCTGGGTTACAATAGGTTCGAATTTTTTTATCCACGCGGGGGGAGGGGAAACAGCACCTTTTTCGAGAAGTATACGAGAAAGTTTAGGGGAGAACACCCCCGCTGGTTCTTATTAACTTCTTTAGATGGATGCAGAAAAAACTGAAGAAGTAAACAATAATGATAACAATATACCTTTTGCGCGCAACGCAGCAGCATCCAGTGATTGCATTAACAATATTGTCTAAAATCAAAAGGAATGTTGTTACCACTATTGTTTACTTCTTCTGTTCCTTTTGTATTTTCTTTTTTTTAATTAAATATCTTTCTTTTGTATTTTACTGTGTAGAGGGAAGAGACTCATGTTTATATGGAATGTCGCTTTTGAAGAATTAATTCAATTTCAGGAACCATTTTTATTAGATGCCTAAGTTCCACGACACAGTACATTAAAAGGCACAAGACGCAAGACAGAGAACAACAACACAAAACAAGTACACAGAAGAAGAAAGAGAGACAGGCATCATGGGAAAAACCCGGATGGCTCTAGTAGCGCCACCTACCATAAAAAGGAGAAGACAGTGAATTGTAACCGCTACAACTTCAAGTTGCTGCATCTTTCAGCACATCACGGTTTTTCGATTTTTTATGTCCATATTTTTGATTAAAAAATGTTGAATTCAATACTGGAAGCGTGTCTATTTTTACTTTTTAGTCTTTAATACATTTGGTCATTAATTAAATAATAAGCCATTTTTATAAATATTATGTGATCTGAAAATAAATTTTTTCTCATATTTACTACCAGAGGGCGCTACTTGTAAGGAATTTAATCAAAATTAATCGATTAACTGACAATTAATATCTGAAAATATTAAAATATTGCATCGTTATCGGGAATTGTACATAATTTCAGAACTCATGTTCATGTGAAAATTAGCTAAAAAAAAAACCAGCCATAAAATTCAGTCTTGGTCAAGATGAAACATGATAATAAAAAACAGAAGATACAACAAGAAACAAGAAAAGAAATAATATAATTAAAAAAGTGTATATAAACAATCCGAAAAAAGAACAAATTATCATGAAGAAGGACCTCTGCTGTGGTTCTTCATTACGAAGAGCCATTAAAATTAAAAAAAATTCTCATATTTACTACCAGAAGGCACTACTCGTAAGGAATTTAATCAAAATTAATCGATTAACTGACATTTAACATCTGAAAATATTAAAATATTACATGGTTATCGAGAACTGTATATAATTTCAGAACTCAGGCTCCTGAACAAATTATTAAAAAAAACCAGCCGTGTGAAATTTAGTCTTGGTCAACATGAAATATGATAATGAAAAACAGAAGATACAACAAGAAGCAAGAAAAGAAATAAGATAATAAAGAAAGTGTATATAAACAATCCGAACAGCAGAACAAATTATCATGAAGAACGACCTCTGCTGTGGTTCTTCATTACGAAGAGCCATTGAAATTATCCGAATACTAAAAATTTAAAAATGGGAAAAGGCTTTAAACAATTATTTTCTCTTTCCAGAGGCAATTTCGTCATCTCTGGCATTTTATTTGCTAACGAACGATTAAACTCGTAGCACACACTTCCGTTCTGTTGCTGCTGTTGCAGAACGCCCGTCAGTGCGAAGCAGAGAAAATCGCTGCATCCATTTAAAATTTCGAACAATCATGGGAAAATTACTGCTCCAACTGTTTCTCGCCCCCCTGATGGCAGGAAAAATGCAGCGTTTGTCTTTGGGAAGAGATCATTACGGCCCCGGAAAAAGAAAGGAAAGGGGGGAAGGGCCCTAATGCCCTTCGCAAGAAAAAGGGCCGGAGATTAGTATGATGATGGAAGATAACTGCGAACTCTTAATATAGACGCCGGTCCCCAGGATCATTAATCAGGCGAGGGCTCCATCTGCCTAAGTGCCAATCATTCCCCGCGAAAGCTGGCGTTCCATTTTTCAAGCACGGAATTTCCGGGCGCGTTCAACGGTTTCCAATACCCTCTGCGCCAGTATCATACCGGAAAGTGATCGAGAACTGCATCTCGGTTAATTATTAACGCCTGATAGATGAAGACTTGTCTACAATAGTTAATCCAGGTTGCAGAAGCAAAACCTTTTATCTGGCCTTTTTTACTTTCTCGTACGCGAAGTATACTGTAACATCATCCAAAAGCAATATCCGTTGTAGTATCAAAAATATACTTTATTTTGGCTATTCACAAAGATGCAGTTGAGTCGTCCTGAAAGATTGACGACCTGAACTTCCAAGATTGATATATAAACATTCACGATTATTCACATTACGTGTAGTCTGTGACTGGAGAACAAATACATTAAAAAACACTGGTAAAACCGTAAATCAGTTCATATTTTAAATATAAAACTGGATACTGAAAACAATTCGGCACAGTCTTAATATATCCCAGCTGGGAAAACTTTTCGGAGGTTTTAACGTCCTTTGAATAAGCATGTCGGAATTTTACCCTCGTGGATCAGTGCACTCCCAAAAATACTTGCACTGCAAATCTGCAAGCTTTCTGCAAATTTGTCACGACAAGTGTGCAAGTGTGAAACAAGCTTGCAGCAAGTTAACGCAAGCCTCGAAGTCACCATAGGACGAAATTGCAGCAAACTTGCATTGCAAACACATTGCAAATTATAGCAAAAACAGAGTACGAACACAACCCAGAAAAGAACTCGCGACCTAGCGCTCGGGAAGCGGGCGCTCTAACCATTCGGCCAGTTAAACTCTGAGAGGAGAAGATAGATTTCGCTAATACATCGTTCGATTCGATTCGCATACGATTTATTTTAAACTATTTTCTTGATTTCGTTAATTTTTTGAGTTGCGAATATGATTTGAAGTCAAAGAGAGAGCGATTTTCGCTAATAACTACGTTTTGTTAGTAGAATAAATTATGAAATTAGAGTTCAAAAGTAATTACTTTAAAATGGGACAAAATGCATAAGTTTATTTTTCAACAAACATTGACTGTTTTTTCGGTTTAATTTTGTTTATAAACGCTAAAATTTCAACATTCAGAAAAAGGCGATATAGTTTTCTTTAAAGTGCGAATGCTATATTTAGTAAAAAGATGGAAAATGTTTCAATTTTTTTTTATAAAAAAGTTAGTTTTTTTTTACAAATTATCATTGATTTATTGAATTAATAAAAAGAAGGACGGTCTAGGAGATGCTATTAAAAATCGGATGTTTTTTTAAAACAGAGACAAAGATAATTATCTCTTTGTGCTATCTTTGCATCACGCTTGTTTTGCAAATTTGCTGGAAGCTTGCAATGCAAGCGAGGTGGCGCTATTTGTCACGGCGAAATTGTAGCAAATGGGTTTTGCAAGAGAGAGTGGCGTTTGTTATCACAGTGAACTTGCCACAAGTTCGCTTCAAATTTGACGTGTCAAATTTGCTATGACAAGGCAATATCATGTCAAAATCAATCTTGCTGCAAACTTACGTGCTATCTGGGAACGTCCTTTGAATAAGCATGTCGGAATCTTACCATCGTGGGTCAGTGCACTCCCAAAAAAATCTGGATACTAAAAACAACTCGTTATAATACGAAGAGAAAGTACAGAGTGTCTGAGAATTATTGGACACATTACAAAAGTATGCAGAAAAAAAACTAGGAACAGTAGCGTTGTCCCGATGTCCCGAAATGCTAACATGGATCGTAAAGTTTTGTTCCACAGCTTGGTTTCTTCCCATAATCAGGTAGATGGGGCTAGATGTGGCCTGAGGTTAATTTATTGTATAAGAAAATTTCTATCAGTAGTCATGTCACCGATATCCAGATTTAACTCCTTCAGATTTTTTCATGTGGTATTATGTGAAAGGTTATCTGTATCGGATGCCTTCCGCTAATTTGTATGAACAGAAGCATCGTATCACAGCTTCTATTCGCTATATAGTTTCCTCAGATACTTGTAAATCCATGGCGTGAAATATAGTATTGCTTGGACATACTTCGCGCAACCAAGGGATCTCACATCGGCATTTAGTGACTTCCATAGTGCTATAATAAGTTGGTGAAGAGATTTTGTTTCTATATGTTCTAGTTTTGATTTCATATAATTTTGTTATGCGTCCATCATTTCTCGGACACCTTGTGCTGTGATCGTCGAAACTTGGACTCGGTGATTGGGATGATTCTCCATGTTTTATACCTCCATGAGACCGAAAAAATTATTTTGTGAATTATGTCGGTGTATTTTCCTGTCGACACGATAGCTCAAAAACTTAACAAACTAGACGCCGAAAATTGGTACTTTGTATTTGAACCAAAGCTGTAGGTTTAAAGACAAAGTACCAATTTGTCTATATCTCAAACGTTTGACGAATTCCGTTACAGGAAGTCTGCCTGTCTAACCGCCACTGTACACGTGAATAGAAACCAATAAAGAAAACGAGCAAGAGAGATGAAAATTTGTTTATGGTTTTTATCACCTGAATTATAGATGTATATCGCATATTGTCCCAAATCTCTCAAAAGGTTGAGTGTTTGTCGGTCTATCTATTCGAGGATACAAGCAAACGACAAATCAAAAACGCACTAAGAAGTGCGATTCAGTATACAATCTATATATAAAAAAGAGAAAGGAGAAAGTCACTCA
Organism: Araneus ventricosus; assembly: GCA_013235015.1. NCBI lineage: Eukaryota > Metazoa > Arthropoda > Arachnida > Araneae > Araneidae > Araneus > Araneus ventricosus. The sequence continues at coordinate 206,034 of BGPR01001853.1, read as the reverse complement.
CTGCCTCATCAACCAATCCCGCAATCCACTGGGATTAGAATCTTGAAATTTGGCAAGTAGCTGCTTATTGCGCAGTAGGTGCTCACTAAGAAAGGAATTTTCGAAATTTTAATTATAATTTTAATTAATCTAAAAATTACCTTATATTTATACGTTTTTCGGAAATAACTTCGGAGCACATTATCGCACAAAAATCATTTTAACATAGTCTTAAAGTTCAAACATTAACTTTTCAATTGTACCAATTTACTTTCCATGCGACATTCTGTTCAATTTAATTAATTTTTGAAAATATTTTCAAATGTGCTCCGGAGTCAGTTCACCTGGCAGCCAGAGGGAAAAACCAAGAATGCGGACCTATAAAGAGGTCCTGGTACATTAATATCTTGAAGACTGTGGAAATACAAAAGATCCCAATGATTATAACTACGCGAACGAAGTCGCGGGTATCAGATAATAGTGCGTGCGTGCGTGTGTGTGTGTGTTATAATCCTTATAAGCTGAAGTGATCTAAACACCAATTAGTATTTGTGTACGTTGCAGTCAGTGTGGTAAATTAGTTATACATAATCACTGGATCTTTATGCGGTTATTATGCATAATTATCGCGGTGATTTTGCATAATAACCTATTACCCACATTGACATAAAATATATATTAATCAGTCTTAAATGGTATAAGATTGATAGAAATATGTTTTCTTCATTTTAGGTGTTTCCTGGGCTAAAAATCTAAAATAAAGTATCCCAAGACAATTTTAAATAAATATTAAACAGCAAAAGAAACCTGGCAGTTCTTTCAAATTATTTTTTTGTCCCGTCATGCTAATGGGTTTTAAGATGATAAAAATGATTTAATCAAATAAATTTCATAATTTCATCCATTTAATTGCTATAAGTACGTTATTTAACGAATTCTTTCGCTTGGTACGTCTTTCATTTCGAACGAAATTTTAAAAAATAGCTTCCATTAATAATTTCCCAACTAAGTTTTTTGTCCGTGAATTCATTCTGTCCAAAAGTGCGAAGTCAATTTAATACAGCCAGCGAAATATTATAAATTTTTTTATCATTACTTTCCACCACACAAGTTCAGTGCCCTCAGTTGAGCATTCATCATTTTTTCATCTTTCAATCGGCCAGCAGCATTTTTTAAATGCTGTCCAAAAGAAGTGCGATTTCCATCCGTGTCCCCAAAAAAAGACAGCAGAGAAAGATGAAATATTGTTTTGGTCCATTGATAAAAATTTCTCCTGACCTAAACGAAGAATGAAATAAATTGATGGAGTTTGGAGACACAAAGGCGAACCTGGAACCCTTGCAGTCCATTAATCAATTGGGGGATAATGACAAAAAAAATTCTGCTGCGAAGATGGTTTTCGACTGCTTTTATTAATGTTTTATTGAGCCGAGGTATTACGACAGTTGGGCATCTTTGGAAAGCGGGGATGGAGAGAAAGAGTTGTTTGTGCTCTTTTTAAAGACTCTATTTCGAGCTGACGTTGAATAATGAATCAGTTGCTGAGCAGTCACAAATGAATTTTGCATATATGCTTTTCTGTTGTTATTAACGATATTCATCATTCCTTTCATTATATTTGCTTTGACATTCAGTTTTCATTTTCTCGCAGAAGAAATTTACAAAGGAAGCATATTGTAATCGTCGAAAGATTCGACCTCGATTTTCTGATAAATATCCATATTTTAGATCGTCATGAGTCCAAATATCAGTTTGTCTAGTCTAGACAATGATGGATTTTTTGAAAAAAGAAACATTAGAAACAAAAATTGGTACATAAAGTTCAATCAGGGGTTTCTGTTAGGCATACTAAATGTCCCCGGTGCTAGCGCTGATATTTAGCTCAAACCGCCATGTTGGATTGAAGTCATGACCATCATGCTGCAATGGTTAATTACCATCATGCCTTAGTCTAAAATGCATGACCCCTACATTGAAAAAAGGAGTTTTTCTTCATCGTTCAGCACAAATATAGTATTATATAAGAGACGCCCCATAAAATATTATATTCACAGTGCTTAAGTTTTGTTCAACGTTTCTACTGCCTCTTCTCACTTGGAGCGCTCTCTCCACTGGTACTTCGATCACCGCAAGAAACTCTTCAGCTAATATTTTTTTAAAAATTCATTCACATTGAGAATATTACGAAAAACAATTATATCGGCAACATTTAAAGCAGTAAAAATTCTTAAAGTATATATTTGTAGGGCTTAAGTCATTTAATTTTAGGGTATAACATGAACTTTGAAAATCGTATAGTTGTCGAGATATTTTTGTGAAACAAAGAAAAAAGCGGATGAAACCCAAGATGGAGGCGCGATTTTGTCCCTTCCTCTAATACCGGTGACTTTTAGTATGTTCAACAGAACATATATACCCATTTTCAAAGCTATATGATTTCATGTTTTTTCATCCCCATTTTGGTCCTTAGTTTATTGGACTTCTGTTAGAATTTAGAGCCGACCAAGTCTGCGGTAGCATGAAATCACGTCATCTAAAGTGTCTTGCACATTTTGGTGGCCCTCCGGATGGAAGCATCGATGTACGAGAAAGTGTATATTTATATATATATATATATAAAGAAAATATAGTACGAGAACATCTCACGGGCCCTCAGCACTATCCTGGAATGGACTCGTCTCCGGGACCAGGGGTGAGGTGTCCCGTAATCAAGAAAAAGAAGTTTATTGGACTAATCCGTGAGCGTGAGAGCTCAGAAATGGAATGAGCTAGTAGAAATTTGGTATGCATTATTTATTCAGAAATTGTAGATTTTTACCAAATTTTGGACAACATCCGTTAGCGATGAAAGAAAGCAAGTGAACACGCATTTAAAACGAGACGGACTAGAAGAATGTTTATTTGACGTAAGGTGTTATGATCAGAATCAGATTATCAGGTAGCAAATTTTAGACCATATCCGTCAACCGACTGACTGTCCCTTGGTCTGTCTATTCGCGTGCGTTTGAATGCAGTTACTCAGAAACTCAACAATCTAGAAGAATTTAATTTGATGGGGTCATGGCTACAAAGCTATAGATATGTATAAACTTTTAGATCCAATAAGTCGGCAAATCAGCTCTAAAATGCGCACGCTATTCTCTTAAATGTATGGCGAAACGAAACATGAACTAATCACATTGTGGAAATAAAATGAGGAAGCAGATAAAGAGAGAGAAGAAGAAGGCAGATAGGAGAATAGTCCCGTTGGTTGAAGTAAATGTCAGGTTTAAACCCCGTCACGATTGAAGAACAAGCTCAAATAATCTGCCGGTTTCATAGTCAAAGGAATCCATAGGTTTGCCAAATAAAAGAAATGTAAAAAGGAATGTCAGGCTTAAACCCCGTCACGATTGAAGAGCAAGGTCAATTAATCTGTTGGTTTTGTAACTTCTAGGCCTAAATCGAGGTCAAGTTAAATTTACAGAATGGATAGAGACGAGATTTATTAATATAATCACTGAGGTAGTCAGTACATAGAACGATTGACACTCAAGTGCTTCATATTAACTAGTACGATACTACACTACTCAGCTTCTCAACCTACCATGCCTGTATTCCACATAAATCAGAAGTACTCCATTGTGAGAAACCACAGAGCTGGTGACAAAGTCAAAGCCATACTTTTCGATAACAAAATAACAAATTTAATAAAACAACATTTAAATTAAAATCATAAATCAAATAATATCATGAAACATGCTAGCTATGAAATTATACGAAAAGAAGAAGAGAATGAACAGTAGCAATCAGTCCTTAAATACTGCAACAGACTCGTCACTATTGATCGATAGGCGACATCACAAGAGGGCAGATCCGATCTGCATGTAATTACAATTCAGGATCTTGCCAGATGCCACGATGATGCCACAGTTTCATAGTCAAAGGAATCCAAAGGTTTACCAAATAAAAGAAATGTGAAAAGGGTTTAGGAAATAGAAGCTTGATACAAGAAAAATGCAAGTAAGTGCTTAATGAAGGTTCCCAAAAAATGATACATGCTGCAGAGATCGCATTATGTAAAGAAGGGAATATCAGACATTCCCAGTGTTTTGAGTTTGAAATGGAAGGAATCCAAACATTGTATGCATAATTAAAATGTTTGTAGCTTTATAAAAATATGTGATAAAAAATTGTAAAAAATATTACTCCCTCTGTTCGAAAATATGATATACATTTTCGGAGTTTACCTGTGAACCAACTACGAAACAAAATCACAGTTTTATCTGGATGAGGTCATTATAACAGAATATTCAGGAATGTTCCGGGTAGAGGTTAAAAATGATATCTTTTGTACTACGGTTTTAGAATTTTTAATAGATATTATTATCTCAGTGTCCGTATTATTTTGTCTCAAATATATCTTTGTTTGATGTGAATTTTGTAATGTCAGAATATAAACTCTATTTCCATCCAAATAGAAATCTAACTAACCTTAACTTTATAGAAGAATTCCAACAACAAAACACAACTCACTTTGTGGCCATCACCAGGGAAATACCAAACGCTTCGAGCAGTGTCGAAAGACTCTATAACTGGATCAAAGTTAAAGCGGACGGATCTATTTGCCGCACTTGTCGGATTTTCAATGATTTCCACCCATCTCTCACTCTCTTTCAAAAAGAGAGTCCAGTTCTATGAAATTTAATAAAACTTTCTCCCTTCTTCCCTTATTATCCCTGTAGAGCCCGGGGCCATTATGAAAACATGCTTCGATTTTCTTCCGGTAAGTCTCGGAATGGAATTCGTTACTGCTGGGCCACCAAAGCCCTGCGCCCCCTCCCGAGGTCCGGTGAATTCATAAATATCAATGGCCTTTCAGGGTGATGTCCACTCCAAAAAAGGGCAGCATTGCCCCGGAGGGATCGCCGGTCACTTGTGCGGACGGGTGCTCGGAGGCAATCAATTTTACAAAAGGGGGATTGTTTTTGCTTTCCGGAAATGCTCGATGATTTTCTTCTTCACCGTCGTTTCGGAAGGAAGATGAATGCTGCGAAGGAATGGTGTTCCCACACTTTCCTCTTCTTGTTCCCCCACCCTTTTATTTACCTCTTGACTTGTTTCATATTTTGAATTTTCACTCGTTTCCTGATGGGTTAAGGCGTTAAAATTCTGTACACTTGTGGGCGCTCGAGGACAAAATACTTTTAAAATATATTCAGAAGTTAATTATGTGTTAATCAATGTATTTAACCGCTGAAAGACATAACCCGAGTTAACTCGTTTTAAAAACCATAGTTTTCAAAATAATTCTGTCCTTAAGCGGTTAATAAAACTTAGATTCCGTAAGAGTGACCCTATCTCTAGTGAATGATGAATCATGGACCGTGGTGACCCATGAATGCTGCGAAGGAATGGTGTCCCCACACTTTCCTCTTTTTCTTCCCCCACACCTCTTTTATTTACCTTGACTTGTTTCATGTTTTGAATTTTCTAATTGAATTTTCACTCCTTTCCGGATGGGCTAAGGCTTTAAAATTCTGTACATTTGTGGACTTTCGAGGAGAAAATAATTTTTAGATATTTTCAGAAATTAATCAATGTATTTAACCGCTTAAGGACATAACCCGAGTTAACTCGTTTTAAATACCGTAGTTTTCAGGATAATCCGGTCCTTAAGCGGTTAATTACACTTAGATTCCATAAGAGTGGCGCTATCCCTAGTGAATGATGAACCATGGACCATGGTGAGCAATGAATGCTGAGAAGAATCGGTGTTCCCACGCTTTCCTCTCCCTGCTTCTACACTCTTTTATTTAACTTGACTCGCTTCATGTTTGTAAACTTGGAATTTTCAAATCGAATTTTTGTCTCTTCTTGATGGAGTAGGTTTTTAAAATTTTGCACACTTGTGGGTTCTCGATGACAATATACTTTATATACTGTTTTAATATTGTCGGAACTTAATTGCGTGTCCATTTAAATTCCTTAAGAGTGGTTCTGTCTCTTAAAGAATTTGCGATTAATTTAAAAAGAAAAAGAAAAGTTGAAAAAGATTTCATACTACTTATAACAGCGAATTATGAAATAAATTTGGAGGATTGAGAGTTAAAGTAAACCCATACTATGCTTTGCCCATTTTGCACTAACACTGCCATATTAGTGTAGAAAAGTCATATTGTGTGTGTAATAAGGATTCAAGCCCATAGTTAAATTTGTATCATGAGGCATCGAGAACAATCAGAAGTCCCACTGTTATTTTAAATGCAGCTAATTGAACTTTGAGATCTCTTTCCTCAGAAATGAATGTCATGGATTTGGTTCACTTTAACTCTGAAGCCTCCATTTAAGATATCCGACTGTGTTCGGAGACATTTTTTTGAAAAATAACATACATATATATATATATATATTAATGTTATTTTTCAACTGCATATGTTTCAAAACTATGAAAATATTGTGAAATCAGGCTTTCAAAATAATATTTTTTTAAAAAAAACTGAGAAATTTGAAGAAAAATTGACTAAAATATTTGCCTTACGCTAACAGCCATAGACAAAATCATATTCTAAATATACATAAATCCTTGTAGGAGTACATTTTTATGACAGTTATCTGTGTTATGCCCTAAAATATTTCTTGTACTTCAAAATAGTTTTGAGACATAGCTGAACATAGTTACTAAACTGGTAATTTTTCATAAAAAATGCTTTTCGTTTATATTTAAGCACTTAAAAATAATACTTGATTTTAAAATTGACCTTAGTTTTTAGAGGAAAACATCAAGCATATTACAGAAAACAATCTCAGAAAATTTCATATCAATACTTGAATAACGTTTTGAGGAATCATTGTTACAGTCGACAGTTTTCCTCAAAAATATCATTTCTCAGAAAACACATTTAAAGTTTTCATGCAACTTAAAATAATGCTTACAGTTCGGTAATAAAACTGCTATAACTCCATTTGTAATTCACGTAGAGTAAAAAGTGAGACAGTTTTAGAAAGCTGGTTAAACAGGCTACAAAATTAAGTCATAAAAAGTTTTTTTAATAATTGCATGAGAAACGACGATTTTAAACCAGTAGGATACCTTAAGACTAAAAAGTTGAAACTAATAAAAAGGAAAAGAAAATTTCGAAAAGCACACTTTTGTTAGTGTACTATAATTAATAATAATAACTACGTAATAAGGGTAAATGCCTCCAGGGTATTTGTTTGTGATTGTCCTTGTTTTTGACCTTCCCATCCCTGTCTCATTTAATGTATTCTGGTTTTAAAAACGCATCCTCCTTGACCACGGCTGCTACGAGATTAATGTAAGAAAATACTTTTAAAAAAATACATTTTTACCAAAACTGTGAAAGTCAAATCAAAATCCTACAAGCGTGGGGGAGGTGTCTGAAAAACAGGTGGCTGTTAAGCAAACTTCTGGGTTTGAAACTACAATCGTACTAAGTAAAAAATAAAATCGATTTCTTATCTTGATTTTAGACCTAAATAAAGATGAGAAAAATGACTGCATGGAAATCAGGCAAGCCATTCTTTATAAACAAAAATATAGACTTTAAATATAACTCAGGACCGGCCATTAGCCGAGAGGACCAATTTCTCCAAATAGGGCCCCGCGTAAGAGGGCAACAAAGAATGTGCTCAAATTTATTCAAATTAAAATCGAGTATCATTTTGATTTCAAAACATTATCCTCAGGAAATTTTTCAAGCTTTTAAATTCGTTTACAAACCAATTTTTTCTTGGAGCCGGCTGACTGTTTCAGAAGTCAAAAATTGTAATTTTTTTTCTAGGTTTCTGGACTGTTTTCGTTAGTAAAATACGTACGTACTTTGTGTTTCTCAGTGATCATTGTTAGGAAATTCTGCATTTTAAGCTACGAAGCGTGCATCTTTTCTAAATTGTCTCTCGTACCTTTACTCTAAGATTCGAAGCATTCTTTCTTTAAGATTTTTACGTCATTTCTTTGAGCTAGTCATTCTTGAGCACCTCACTTGACTTATGTTTCTTGAGCACTTCACTTGACATCCATATTAGCAGCTATTTAATCGGAATCGTATGACGTTGTCTATTCGATTCCCGCAGCTGATATGTAGATCTACTGATTATTAGCAGAGTATATACACTTGTCTCTGCTATATCATTGCGATACGGTCTGTAGGTCCTCTAAGCATTCTCTCCTAGGAGAGACTTCAGTGCTATGTAAGCTGCTACTGGTACTGTACTTATAAGATGTAGGACAAGTATCAACCCTGTTAAATGGAAATCTGGTGATCTGTAAATATATTCTAAAATGTGGTCGTACAAATAAATGTCTCTTTTAACTTATATGATTCGTCATTTTTGAAGCAATAAGAAATGCTCTATCTCATAGAAATTCCACTGCTATAAACCAGGACGCTTTTAGCTTATTATACAGCAGCTATTCATAACTAGTGTTACTCAAGCTGCCTGTCTCTACTTTACGAGATAACAAGTGATATTGGCAAACTCGCTTCTTGTGCCTAACAATCATGAATAAATAATTTTTAAGGCTCTCTTATAAAATATCGAGGGGAAGGCGAGGCTAATTCCTTTGAGAACTTAATTGCTCTATAATGCATCTAATCATAAAAACAATGAAAAATTTATCATTCCTTGATTTTTTTAAAAAAATTCAAGTTTTAAGTCAATGAAGTTATTAAAATTATTATTTTAAACATATTAAAATTTTAACAATAAATATTATTTTATTTATTAAAATTTTATATTATTTATTTATTTACTATGTATTATTTATTAAAATTTAAACATATCGGGGTTACCCCAAATGATTCCAATTGGGCTCCGCATCTTAAGGTCGGTCCTGATGTAATTAAACTTCGGTCGGGCGCAATACAAATGCTAACACATTCGGGCGCAACTCATCTGTGAGATTAAAAGTTAAAATTTTGCTTAGGCTGAAGGAAAAACTAATCAAACTGTGCTATTCGGCAATAAAAAGCTACATTTACACTTTTAAATAACTTTTTTGTATTTCCTTGAAATTTCAACTAACAAAATGTCTAGAAAATCTGGAGGGAGTTGACGTTTGTTTTCCCGTAAGGTTCCTTAGAATTGACAACTGTTGCCGTGGAGAGCCTGAAATAAAATATTGGAAATAAGGATCAAAATCTTTGAATTAGGAGTTGGGACACAGGTATACGAACTTTTGTAGGTGCATGAAAAGAAATAGTGAGAAAATTTTGGAAATCAAAAATACAAACGTAATCTGGCGCAACTCATCTACCAGATTAACGTGCCCTTCACGTACATCAAAAGAGCACTAGAGAAAAATACACATCACCCTAGTGTGGGTGGTAGGAAGCCAGGAAGCTACAAGAAGTCTCACACTTTTCTCTATAAAACCTGCACTTAGGCACAAAATGTATGTGTGCTTCATCTCACAGATTAGATGAGCCCGACGGAAGGTTAACCAAGAATTAAATCAATTAGCTTGAAAATAGATCTGACAATTTTTCAAGCTGTCTAAAAACATAAACCGATTATATTATGAAAGTGCCGAAACATTTCCACACTAAAATATTAAATAATGTACTCATCGCTTCCTTCAAAGCAATTTAATATTATTGTTTAAAAAAAGAAAAGAGTAATAGTCTGTTGCTGCCCTAGGAAACAATAAAACGATTTTCATCTCTTAAATTTAACTAAATATAGAAACTTAAGATACATTTTTGCAATCCTTTTACGTTCACTCTATGTGTTGTTATTCTTTT
>BGPR01001853.1:141473-187957 GCA_013235015.1 Araneus ventricosus | reverse complement strand
GCAACAAACCCTTTTCGCTGCAAATTCTTCTACTATTAACGTATATGTACAGAAAACATTATCCTTGAATTTCAATTTAAGAAGAGACTTTTTATGGATTTTTCTGATTGCCGACGTAAGTATACCTATTCTTGGAGCGGATTTCCTCCATTATTTTGAACTGGTACCAGATCTCCGCAACAAATGCCTTAGAGATACAAAAACAAAATTACAATCAGTAGGCCATTTAAAGTATGCTGATCTCTATTCGGTTCAGATTTCTATTTCTAAAGATACGATTTATCATAAACTGTTAAAAGAATTTCCTTCTATTACAAAATTGCCTAATCCAAATCAACCGGTAAAACATACTACTGTTCACCATATTGTAACAAAAGGTCCTCCTGTGGTGGCAAAACCCCGAAGGCTGGCTCCAGATCGTCTTAAAATCGCAAAATCAGAATTCCAAAATATGATGCATCTAGGACATTTACGACCTTCGAAAAGCAATTATGCTTCCCCACTCCACATGGTTCCCAAGAAAGGTACTTTAGATTGGAGACCTGTTGGGGATTATAGAGCTTTAAATTCTCAAACATTAAAAGATAAATACCCCATTCCTTGAATCGCTGATTTTACTGCCGAATTACATGGATCAAAAATTTTCAGTCGAATCGATCTAATAAAAGCCTATCATCAAATTCCCATTCACCCAGAAGATATTCACAAAACTGCAATTTGTACTCCTTTCGGTTTATTCGAAAGTACAAGAATGCAATTCGGACTGTGTAACGCATCTGCGACATTTCAACGTTTTATAGATGAAGTCACTCGAGGTTTACCAGGTGTTTACGCCTTTGTCGATGATATTTTGATTGCTTCTAAAAACCCTGAACAGCATTTCCAACATTTAAAAACCTTATTTGCAAGATTAGATGAATACGGCCTATGCATAAATGTTTCGAAATGCATGTTTGGTGCATTGACAATAGACTTTTTAGGTTTCAATCTGTCAGAAAATGGAATTAAGCCTCTACCTGATAAAGTCAAATGTATACTAGACTTTCCTAAACCAGATACTTTAACTCAATTGCGTAGATTTTTGGGAATGTTTAACTTTTATAGATGTTTCATACCTAAAGTCGCACATATACTTGCTCCTATAGTACAGTTTTTGGAAGGGCATACTAACAAAAAGAAATCTCGTTCCAATGTTTGCAAGTCATCTGAACAACTCAAATGGAATGAAAACGCAGAACAAGCTTTTATTGCCGCGAAAAACGCGATTGCCGAAGCTACTCTTTTGAGACATCCCATTCCAGGGGCTCAATTGAGCCTATGGGTAGACGCCTCAGATGTTGCTATAGGAGGCACTTTATCTCAATTATCACAGGGGCAATTTGAACCAATAGCCTATTTCTCCATGAAACTTAACAAAAGCCAACGAAAATGGTCAACTTATGACAGAGAACTATTCTCGATTTATTCGGCAATAAAAAAATTTAAACACATGTTAGAAGGCAGGGACTTCCAAATTTATACTGATCAAAAACCATTAATTTATGCCTTCAAGCAAAATCCAGATAAATGTTCACCTAAGCAATTACGTCATCTCGATTTCATATCCCAATACTCCACCGACATTCGGCATGTGCAAGGTTCTCAGAACATAGTTGCTGATGCACTTTCTAGAATCGAAGTTGATTCTATTACTAAATCTCCAATTTTAAATTTTAAAGAATTTGCAAGAGCACAGATGGATGATTCAGATATTCAAAAATTCCTCCACAATGATGCATCCTCTCTACAATTAGAACTCAAACCCTGCCAGACTTCCAACTGCAATTTGCTTTGCGATACCTCAACTGGAGTTCCACGTCCTTTTGTTCCTACTTCCTTTCGAAAACTCATATTTGATCATCTGCATAATCTTGCGCATCCTCTCTCTCTCTCTCTCTCTCTCTGGGATAGCAGCTTCAACCAAACTTATTTGTGCTAGATACGTATGGCCAGGTATGAATACCAAATAAAGCAATGGGTCCGGTGTTGTGAATCATGTCAGAGATCGAAAATCCAGAGGCACACTAAAACGCCTCTAGGCACATTCTCTCTTCCCGATGCCCGATTCACACACATACACGTCGATATTGTAGGTCCCTTGCCACCCTCTGAAGGTCAGATTTATCTTCTCACGATAATTGACCGTTTCTCCAGATGGCCAGAAGCGATACCTATCCCAGATATGCGAGCAAAAACTATATGCCGTGCAATTTTCGACACATGGATCTCTCGCTTTGGATGCCCATCTGTAGTAACTTCTGATCAAGTATCCCAGTTGCGTTCATCATTGTTTGTTGAATTGAATGCTGGGAACTCAAAAGATCAAAACAACTCCGTACCATCCGATTTCAAACGGAATTGTCGAACGTTTTCATCGATATTTAAAATCGGCAATTAAAGCTCATGAAAATGAGAATTAATCCCAATAATCCTTCTAGGCATCCGAACAGCCGTGAAAGAAGATTTGCAATCTTCTTGTTCGGAACTTGTGTACGGTACAGCCCTACGTCTTCCTTGTGACATGATCGATGTATCAGACATTCCTCCTTGTGATATTGAATTCATAACTGATCTTCGTCATAGAATGCAACAGCTAAATCCTGTTGCAACATCCGCTCACTGCACCGATCGATTCTACATCCATCCTTCACTGAAATCTTCATCTCATATCTTCTTAAGAGTAGATCGTGTGCAGCCGCCATTACGTCAACCTTATACTGGTCCTCATAAAGTGTTGTGCAGAACAGATAAACCAATCACCGTTGACATTAATGGTCGAAAAACTACAGTTTCCCTGGACCATGTCAAACCGGCACATCTTCTCCCGGAAACTGTGTTATCTCCACCTCCAGTGATCAAAAACTTAAAAAGTACTGATGTTCATACATCCAAAAACGACGAACCTCCAACATATGTCACAAGATCAGGAAGACGTGTACATTTCCCAAAAAAACTGACTACTTACATAACTTAATTTTTTCTCTCTCTTGTCTTTTCATTTTCATTTACGGTTGTGTATTTTTAAAGCATATGTTGTATTTTTGTGTCGTTCCATTGTATTATCCTCTGTCACTGGGGGGATACTCTGTAGTATCTGGCAACAGATCTGAAATCTATTTTATATACCGATTGACTTTAGAGTATCTGGCAACAGTTTGGTAGATAAGTAGAACGAAGTGAGCGGCGAATAAAGATGGATGTTTACCTTCTGATCATGGAATTACTTATTTAATTATAAAACACGCTCAAAAACACTACATTTCCAGCTTACAAGGAGAGGGCACGACTTGGGAAATTCAGTTCGGAATGAAACTTGGCATATTAGTAGCATACCTTTAGGGTGTTCACCCATTAATCTAATAAAGTGCAATAGCCACCCAATTAGGAGAAAATGGCCCTCAAACCTTGGACACAGCTTATATTCCAGTAAGTGATTACCAGCAGTTCGAGGCCAAATGGCTTAGGTGTCTGCGTGCCTGCCTACGGTCCGCTTGGTCAACGGTTCGGTCCTCGCAGCGTTTTTTCCATTTTTATTTTTTCCAAAATTATTTCAAATTAAATCAAAAATTAAAGAAATATTTTTAATCAAAATATTAATTATTTTTATGCATAAAATAACTGTTCATTCATATGATACTTGAATTATAGTTAAAATTTAATTCGCAAGCAGTAAAATAATTATAAATACAATTTAAATTTGATAAATAATAACTGTAATTAAAATTGTAATCATAAAATCATTAAAAGTTTTAAATTATTAGTTTTTATATTTACAAATGCTTCCTTTTTACCTTATCTTGAAAACAAAAGAGAACATATGCTAATGCATTGAATACATTTGCGGACTGTTGATATTTTAATGATTGAATGTAAATAGTAGAGAGCAGCTGTTAATCTATTATATGCGTAGGCAGATGGTACAAAATTTCAATGATTAAAAAGGACAAATGTGTAAAAATTTAGATGAATTTTAGATAAGTTTAAAATGTGTAGATAAGTTTAGAATTAATTAATAAATGTAAAATGAATTTCTAAAATTTATGAATGATAAATCCTAAACAATAAATGTTTCATGATGTGCATCATTATAATTATCATTTATCACCATTTAAAGATGTGCTTATAATTATTTTACTGCTTATAACTTAAATTTTAACTATAATTCAAGTATCATATGAATGAACAGTTATTTTATGCATAAAAATAATTAATATTTTGATTTAAAAATATTTCTTGAATTTTTGATTTAATTTGAAATAATTTTGGAAAAAATAAAAATTAAAAAACGCTGCGAGCACCGAACCGCTGACCACGCGGACCGTAGGCAGGCGCGCAGACAACTGAGCCATTTGGCCTCGAACTGCTGGTGATCACTTACTGGAATATAAGCTGTACCCAAGGTTTGAGGGCCATTTTCTCCGAATTACCATTGCACTTTATTAGATTAATGAGTGAATACCCTAAAGTTATGCTACTAATATGCCAAGTTTCATCCCGAACTGAATTTCCCAAGTCATGCCCTCTCCTTGTTAGTTCAAAACAAAATTCCTTCACCAGTCAGAAATAAATGGTTTAACTGAAGTTTATATAAGTACAATTAAAAAATGCTCTCGTAAATGTGAATAAAATTATTCGAGAAACTGGTAAACAAAATCCAAATTGCAGTCCTAATTTCACATTTTCAGTTACGCAAAGTGGCAGTAGAACATACGTGCATTGAAAGATTCCTGGGTGACAGTCTAAAAGCAGTTTTTCAAATGTCATTTCGCCTTTTTCTTATTTTGAAGAAAAATGGCAAATTGGACAACTTTCATAGGTAATAGGCAGACTGCAGTGAGTTTATATGTGAAATACCTCTCCTGAGTGTTGTATTAGATCCAAAACTTCAATCAACTGTATAGTTTGGGTGCAAGGACCACATGCCAAGGTTTCAACCATTTAGTTCGTTGCCATTTTGATCATATTCACTTTAAGACGGACACTTGGATAATTCCAGAAATGATTTTTTCGAATTCAGCGAGGGAAAAAATATCGAAATTCATTAAATATCTCGGTCACTTTTATTGACAATTAAAATACTTTTTCTATTTATATTTCGTATAAGAGAAGATTACAAATAGCATCTTTTATAATATTAAATGATAACAGGAATTAGAAGCATAATAAAATGTAATGAATCATTGTAGTTATCTCTACAATGATTCAAATACCATCATTCAATAAAAGCATATTCTCAAATTTCCTTTCAAAATTGAACTTTCATTAAACAAATCCAATTTTACACTTACATTCGACAAAAAAAAATGGACCAGTACCATTTTACTCAAAACTAGATTCATCTGCCAATGCATCTCTATAATCTGTCAAACGGTAACGAAGGATTAATTCCATCAAATTTTGATTCAAACCATCAATAAACATGCAGGGAAACTTTAAAATTTCTTCCATTTATCAAGTCCCACCCCACCCTTTCCTAAGACAAGCTTTGATGTCTTCCTTCTACATAAAGTGAGTGCTCGAATCAACTAAAGGCCTTTCAGTTGTTACATGAAACGGTTTCCAGGCGAGCTCTACATGCTTCGAAGTCAGGCCAAACTTAATTGAAATCTGATTCGCAACATTAACCCTCCATCGCAAGGATACGCACTTCGAAGGCAATTCGGCGTTTTATCGTCTGTCCCTCCAGGAACCTTGCTGAAAGCTCGTCCACCCCTCCCCAAATTCATTTACGACATTTAGACGTCTACGCGGAAGTTAAATTCGCGGCATCGACTAATGAGTTCCATTGAGAAAGCTCGTGCACCCCTTTCTCATTCCTCCACCCCCATCTCGAGCTGCACTCGGGTGTCATCATTTCAGAGTTAGAGCTCGATGCAGAAGATTTGTTGCGGAATGATGAGTCGGCGCCTGTTCGGAACAGAAAGCGCAAACGATATTTTACGAACAAAATTAGATGACAATTAATCATTTCGAGAACGATCTTTTGAGAAGTAGGAGTTTTTGTGTTGGTGATTTCAAACTCGCGTTTTATTCTCCAAATGTTATGAAATTATCTTCAGTAAAGACAACTCTGCTATCTTCTTACTCTTAAATGTAGTAAGCACTCGGTTTAATGGATCTCGTATAAATGAATTTAATGGAGATAATTTGAATAATGTTGCAAATGTAGATGAGAGAAAGAAAATGTTAACGCAGAAACTTTGTGCATATTTTACCCCTTTAATACACAGTTATAATGATATTTTTTAATAATATGGTATATACACGAGAGGCACCTCAAATATGGGGATGAAAAGTTGCCGTATAATTAAGCAGGTTCTCGCTTCTCTAGAGGGTGCAATAATGGTGTGGGGTGTACTTCCATGCCGTTAGCAGGTCAGCAACATCAATGTCGTAAATTCACAATTGGCCTATCACTAAGATGTACATGGAATAGGATTTGAGGCTCCCTAAATTATCGAGGCAAGAGGCGAGAGCCTCTAACAGGCCTAGAGGCCTCTTTCCATTAACGCCTCTAACAGGCGTTAGAGGCAAGAGGCCTCTAACGCCTGTGCGAAAAACCGCCATTGGTCATACCTCTGTCTAAGGGGCAGTTGAATGTGCCGTTAGTAATGAGGGGTATAACCGCGCCCGAATTTGCTACCCCGGATGCTGCGACAGTGTGAGGGTAAATCCTGTATTGTTATGCTGTACTTTATCATATCACCACAAGAAACCAAGTCCGCAATTCGTAGTCCACTGGTGGAAGAGCTCCCTATTCAGCAGACTCTCAAGAGGAAATATAGATGATTTAATCACATTCCTGGCGACTAACGAGGACATAATTAAAAGTCAAAATACAACACCGTCACATACCTAGAAATAGATACTTCCAAAGATTCACCTCCTAGAACCAAAAGTTCGATGAATACCCAGTTGAGCAGCAGAGCACGCTAGCTTAAAAACAGCAATCAGCCACCACCAATTCTTCCGTAATTAATTCGAAAAATTCACCCTTCACATCACTGCCAACCCTTTAGTGACAATTCCGGCGATCCCTCAGTGTAAATAACAAGACAGAACAAGAAAACAGTCCCACGATTTTTAGGATGGTTGCGACAATTTTCATCAATATAACCGGTGGTAATACGTTATTCAATTCTTCTTTTTCGTCGCATCGAAAAGCACTATCAGCCCCGAATCATGGAGCTGAAAATGTATGAAAAATTGTAACTAAAGGAAACATTCAACCCTTTCACTGCAGTAAATATTTTAAATTATACTCGGATTGTAATCCTCTATGATTTTTTTTTCATTTTATTCTTCTTTGTTCATGTATAATTATGTTCCCTTTCAAGTGTTTTTATATCTAATGATGTATTTTTTTTTTTTTGCTTTTGCTTTTCAATAAAGTTTTACACATACTCATCCAACCGACAGGCAGCCGTTTAGGCTCCAAATTCGGGGTTATGCTGTGGTGTTATGTATTGTTATTGTATTAATCTAGTATGTAGAATGGGCTCTCAAAAGAAAGTGGGATTGTGGTTCTTGCGGCATTATTTCACGCGGTAGAGTTATGACATTTCTCTGGTAGATGTTTGTGTACATCAGTATAAATCTGTTATAAAACTATCAGTGGCAGTGTGTCGTTGAGTGAAACGGAAGCGACAAAACAAGTAACATCGTAACGTGGATTCCTGCAAACAGATTCAGCATGCAATGATCAAATTTCGCCGGAAAAAGATGTTAGTGGAATCGACATTTACAGTTATGTGAAAAATGTGCATGCGATTGAGAATATGTTTCGAAGTGCAGTTCTCCGATGGTGCAGGAAATTACAGGCTGGACATGTGTACTACACAGGCCCTGCTACCCTGAGTATACTACACATTACCCAGGGTAGCGTGGTAGTTATTGAGTACGCTTAGCTACAGTAATCTAGAGTCAATATTTATTTGCATTCCAAATACAGGATTACAAGTTATATTTCCCAAGTATGGGTTCATTGTATTTAGAGATTACGCACAAGATATCTGAAGGTTGAGTGCCCGCTAGACACCTATTTGGACAGAGCTTCTGCCACAAATCTTGTCAGGTCTTCACGCCCAGTTACAGCTATATTTAGGGAAGAAAGTCTGGAACTTTACAAGATTCATTAATGCACTTTCACAGTGCATCCTCAACCACATCCAGTCATTTTACCACCAGTGTCCACCTACAAAAGGCGACCGATGCCTGGGAACGTAATTGAAATACCATTCCCATCTGCGGGAGTCCACAATCTGTCGTGTGGATGGCTGTGCGTCACAAGATGTGAGCACAGCTGATGCGCCAGGAACAGGCCAATTTTAGCCAACATTGCAAAAATCTCTTCAGTATCGAAAAACTGCAATTCGTGATATGCAATCAGTCACGTACATTCATCTGTAAATGTTTTTTTTCCTAGAAATTTCCCTTTTGTATAACCAAATGCTTTGAAAACTAAACTCGGTGTATGGTATATAAATGCTGCAAATAGTTTTACATTTCCATGGACGCTTCTAAATTTATTAATTAGCGATCCATATGTAAGGACACTCGGTAATGAAGATCAATGAAATGAGAAAGTCAATTCATCTTCTTCCGTTATTTATTCTAATGTAATATTCGACGCACAAATTTTTGAAGTGATAATAATAAATACACGCAAGAATTTTGCATTTTAACAGACGTTTATAAGTTTTATTTTAAGCTATCCAGAAGTAAAGAAAATTCGGTAATGGAAATCAATAAAATGAAAAAGCGAATTTCATCTTAAAAGCCTTTCTCCCTTTATCGATTCTATTATAATATTCGATGCACAATAATTTTGTAATATTAATAGTAAGCAAAACAACAATTTTCCACTTTCATTCAGATTTTTAAGTTTATTTACTAGCGATCCATATGTAAGAATACTTGGTAATGAAGGTTAATAAAATAAATAGCGAATTCATCTTCTCCATTTATTGGTAGTAATATAATATTCTACGTCAACTAATTTTGAAATAATAATAATAATAATAATGGACACAGAAATTTCGCATTTTAATAGACTTCTTTAAGTTTTATTGTTTGCGATACAAGTGTAAAAGATACTCAGTAATGAAGATCAATAAAATGAAAAGGCGAATTCATCTGAAAACTTTTTTATTGATTCTAATGCAATATTCGATACACAATAATTCTGTATTAAGAATAATAAAGACACACAATTATTTTGCATTTTCACTGACATCTTTAAGTTTATTTACTAAAGATCCAAATGTAAGGATACTCGGTAATGAAGATCAATAAAATGAAAAGGCGAATTTATCTTAAAAGTTTTTCTTCCTTTACTGATTCTAATAAAATATTCGATGCACATTAATTGTGCATTAAGAATAATTAACATACATACACAAGAATTTTGCATATTAATAGACGCTTATACGTTTTATTGAAAGTGATCCAAGATTAGGGATATTCAGTAATGAGGATCAATAAAATGAAAAGGAGAATTCATCTTAAAAATCTTTATCTTTTTTACTGATTCTAATAATATATTCGATCTATAATAATTGTGTAATAAGACACACAATAATTTTGCATTTCCATTGACATTTTTTAGTTTATTTACTAGCGATCGAAATGTAAGGATAATCTGTAATAAAGAACAGTAAAAGAAAATTCCTCTTCTCCCTTTATTGATTCTAATATAATATTCAATGCATAAAAATTGTATTATAAGAATAATAAAGACACATAACAATTTTGCTTCTCCATAGGCATTTTTAAGTTTATTTGCTAGCGATCCAAATGTTAGGATACTCGGTAATGAAGATCAATAAAATGAAAAGACGAATTCATCTTAAAGATCTTTCTCTTTTTTACTGATTCTAATAATATATGCAATGTGTAATAATTGTGTAATAAGACACACAATAATTTTGAATTTCCATTGACAGTTTTCAGTTTATTTACTAGCGATCGAAAAGTAAGTAATAAAGAACAGTAAAAAAAAATCGAATTCATCTTCTCCCTTTATTGATTCTAATTTATAATTCGATCCATAAAAATTGTATTATAAGAATAATAAAAACACATAACAATTTTGCTTTTCCGCAGTCATTTTTAAGTTCATTTGTGAGCGATCCAAACGTTAGGATACTAGGTATTGAAGATCAATAAAATGAAAAGGAGAATTTATCTTAAAAATCTTTCTCTTTTTTACTGATTCTAATAAGATATTAGATGTATAATAATTATGTAATAAGACACATGATAATTTAGCGTTTCCATAGGCATTTTTAAGTTTATTTGCTAGCGATCCAAACGTTAGGATACTCGGTAATTAAGATCAATAAAATGAATGAAAAGGAGAATTTATCTTAAAAATCTTTCTCCCTTTATTTCGAACGTGCATTTCTCTCGATAAGTGAAGCAGCGTAACAGAGCTCGAAATAAGAGCATCCAATACAGAGGATTTATAGAGTTGAGTCGTTCTAAAGAGCATTAAAACGAAATTCAAGTTAGAAATAAGCAATTTTTCTACTGATCTCGGCTCTTTCTTTTTGATATATTTACTTTATCTACTGGATACTCTTCCGTTTGCCTCGAGTTTTCCAGAAATGTCAAGATAAATCCTCCCAAATGAGACAGCGATTCCAAATTGGCCGTTTAGCGTGGAATGCTCAAAGAGAAATAGAAGTCAGAGAGCTAACGTCTGTGTCTGGACACAAAAGATGAATAGTTACTGCCTTTTTTTACGGATAGGGATGACTTTACGACGCAGTGGGCATCAACGTTCTTTTCCGCTTCTTCGAGTTCTTTTTCTTCTCTACTTGTTCTGCTAAGACCGTCTTATTCTCGATTTCATTGCAGAGAAAAGAGAAAAGAAAATATATTGATAAGTGTCCTGTTTGATAAATTCCGTTCCTTTTTTATTTATTGCAGAGGCTCCGAGAAAACAGGAGTACAGATAATCAGAGATCTTTTAAAGGGATTTATTGTGCCTCTAACATTCTTAGATTTCAACCCTATAAATGCATTTAACCGGTTATATCAGTGTGTCCTGTTTCCTACTTATCTCTACAGATTTAATTTAACCACTTAACTGAATAGTTTTCTTTGCTATCTAATAAGATTACCCCTCCTGGTTTGGAAAGGGGCTGTCGTTTTCATTCATCTAAGAAGGCATAGGATACTTAAGATGTTTATGGATCCTACATATTTTTTTGTGTCAAATTATAAAGCTAATTAATGATTCAATTTTAGTTTTATAAGACTAAAATTTCGATAATTCGATGCACGAGTATTCTCGGGCTGTTAAGTTAAGCGGTTAATAACTTCAGAATATTGTAGCTGTGGAGGCATAGAAAGTAAGTTATTTTATGCAACCGAATGCCCATTAACAGAATCTTGCCATCTAAGGAAACCTGCTTCTCATCTTATTCAAGTTTGGTTACGCCAAGTTGCTGGTAATCAACAGTCAAGAAATAAAATTTACAATATTGTTAGGTGTATGCTTGCCAACAGGCAGCTCTTCAGTCCAGATCCTTAAAAATCAGATCTGCCAACTGCTCTCATCTACTTCATTCTTTTATTGAGTAAAAACTTCAGTAATCAAAATAAAAAAAGAACAAGATCAAGATTTTTTAGAAAACACCAATAAAGTCTTTCTCTGTGATACCATGGACTCTTCTACTGATAGAGACTCGTCTAGCGATACTATGGATACTTCTGCTATTATTTAAGTTCCCTTGCTTTAATTATTTAATTTATTTCAAAACTTTTCTTTGTCTTTAGATTGCTAAAATGGTTTTTTTTTTGGTATGCTTCCATTTCATGCCCATCTAAATCAATTAAAAAGAATCATAATGATTCTAGATACGGGGACATGAAGTGGTGTTGGTTAATGTGGAGTCTACGGTGCCCACCTACTTCGTTCCTCTTAGGATCGCCAAATCTTTGCGCCAAGAATGGAGATGAGAGAGAATTTGTTTTGGTTGCACATTGATGTTTTTAACGAGTATCATGCGCGCATGAGCGGAAAGTGATCTTTTCATCGGTGTTTTGAGCATCACGCTATATTGCGCCTCGTTTCGATCGAACTGCTTTGTTCATCTTTTCGATATGATTGGTCGATTCATTCGAATTTGAATAAAACTTCGTTTGGAATTCTTCGGTTTGAATATCGGTTCAGTACTGTATATGTTATTCTGTGTGTTTCGTTTCTCAATGAATGAGCGAAGCTACGAATATTCCGCTATGCTGAAAGTGAAGCCGCTGATGTTTTTTGAAGTTAAAAAAATTGCTCGGTACTCGCTTGAAATGCCGCAGGCATTGCGTGCGGAAATTCTCGCTTTCGGATTTTTTTTAAAAACCTGGATTGCTAACATTCAACGAAAAAGTGGAGCTACTAGTTTCGCGCTATGCTGCAAGCGAAGCCGCTGATGTTTAATTAAGTTAAAAAATTTGCCCGGTACGCACTTGAAATGCCACAGGCATTGCGTGCTCAATCTCTCCTTTCAGGTGACGCATGCGCAAGAGAGCAATAAAAAGCGTACTGCACATCCAAAACAGTATTTGGCGATGGCAAATGAAATTACGCCAAGAAAATTTGGCGAGAAGAAGGCCGGCACCGTAGAATATCCATGTTTACCGTGATGTTATATATATATCAGTGTGTTTAGCAAGTGCGTGACATAATGGTTGAAAAAAATGATGATTTCAGTTGAGATCTTTGTAGCGTTATAAGCACTAGTTCGCCCGTGTTATAATATTAAATTGGTGGTTTTAAGCTGATAGCATCGCACGCCTATGGAGTGCCTGTTGGCCATCTCTTGCTTTATTTTATACACCTTATAAATCATGACGGATATTGGTATAAATAATATTACAAAAAAGTTTAGTTATAACTCGTAACAAGTATTCTTGGCGAACAAAATAACTGGCCTGTATCGTTGTATAGTAAACCCTGTCTATAACGGACATAGAAAATATATTGTTACAGACAGGTTATCGTTATAGAAAGTTTGAGGATTTGCACAATCAATGTTAGTGTGCGTGTGCATATATTAATATACTAACATATTTTATTGCGTTTATTGGTTAATCTTACAAATAATCGCTGATATAAAATTGCATTTTATAAGCAGATAAAATATAGAATTCTATAAACTGATATAAAATTTTATATTTGACCTTGAGAAAAACTTTAAAAAGAAAATTTTAGTGGAAAACTTTGTCAGCATCATAATTTAAGGCACCCCATTAAATCGTTTTCCTTTGATATTCACTCTATTTTCTTCTGTAGTATCTTCAATGTCTTTTTTTGTTTTATTTTCAAAAAATAGCTATCATCGATGAAAATTCCCATTCGTATTAGCAGCATCAAGTTGCTTTAGTTCCTGATCGATTTTCAATATTATTTATAAATATTCTTCAAATCCCAATGTTTTAGGCCGTGACAGCATAGATTCAAGATGTTAAGGCACCAAAAGCGAATTTCAAGGAATAACTTTGAAGTACTAAATGCGAATGAGTGGGTTAGAGCCCACCAGGAGTCAGAGGTAAATTCTTTGCTCCATCAATTCCCCTGCTAAAACTAATTCTGGTTTCTAGCCCCTTCCCAATTATCTAAAATTCTTGCTCATAGTGTGTCGTTTTACAAGGGGAAAAAATTGGTATTTTATTGTACCAGCTTTCTAAATAGGTAAAACCATCGTTATAGACAGGTGAGTCTAAAAATTGATTATCGTTTTAGGAGGGTTGAAAATACATTGAGAAAAATAGGAAATCCGCCAGGAGCAAAGAAAATTTCGTTATAGACAGGTGAGTCTACAGAGTGATTATCGTTTTAGGAGGATTGAAAATACATTGAGTAAATAGGAATTCAGCCAGAACCAAAGAAAATATCGTTATAGACAGTATCGTTATACACAGGTTTTACGGAATATGCATACATTCATATAAACTAGCATCAGAGTCGGAAATAATTCGATTAGACACTTGTAACCACGGCAAGTTTTATCAGAAACCAAATCTGCGCTGATACAACAGAAGAAAAGTTACTGTTTCCCATTTTGAAATGGAGGTCCTCGCTGGCCTTGTGGTAAGGTCTCGACCTCGGGCCGGATGGCTCCAGGCCCGAAACCCGATTCCACTAAGGATCCGCTATCTATGTGGACATGGTGCACGCTAAATGTGATGTCGTGGTCAAACGTCCTCCCATTGGTGCGGTGTGGTGCGTTAGATTAGAAAAGTCATCCAAGTCATCTGACCACGGATCGAAATGATGAGATCCGTCCTCGCGTTGCTTCAAAACGGGACGTTTATCTAATTAAACTAACAAACATAACTAAAATTAAAATAAAAAATATTACCTTAGCTTTCAACAATGGAAGACAAGCACGCAAATAAATATTTGTTACAATGAAAACGGTTTGAATTGCGTTGCAACCATGAAAAGTATTGTTGTAAATTATGCCAAAAACTATTTATTAAAATTAGAGAGAAAATTGTACGACAACTTAATTGATAACATTGAAAAGGTTACTTTTTGTGCACTTTCAGGTGGTGTAAAAATAATTTTTGTGCTTTAATATTTTCGAAAGTTATTAAGGATAAACACGGAAATTTCTCTTAATTTTTAATTAATTAAAATTTCAAAAAAGGGCCCCCAGGGGCACATTTCCTCTCTCCGAAGTATATTTGTACCAAATTTCGTAGCTGTAGCTTGAGCGATGTGCCCTGCAGAGCTCCAACACACAGACACACGCACACACATTCTCCTTTATTATTAGTAGAGATCATGAATTATAAATTAAAGACTAAAGAGTAGAAAAGAATTTAAATTTAAAAATTTAGTAATAAAAGTGTTTTTCATAACATTTTTATTACATTTATATTAATAATTATTTCTCCTGTGTTGTTTGCACATACTCATAATCAATCTTTCTATAATATAAATATATATTTAAATTCTATCAAAACCATGCTGTAGGAGGAATGTCATAATGCCTCCTCTGTCTTTATTTTTATACCATTTTACATGACAATCTGTTTTGCTCCTTTTGTATGAAAACTGTGTTATTATAAGGCTGCTTTGTAGGAAAGTTGTCGAAATTTTGGAACGTATTGTATAGAAACCATATCATCAGAAATCTTACGTGTGAAACAGCTAAATATTAAAAAAAATACTCAATGGATATTCCTTCTATTTCATGTCGATTTTTTGAAAGATTTTTAACCTCTTCGAATAAATGACGTGTAACTCTTGTCTATGGAATTTCAGAATTTTTTATATTTTTTTATGTAAATCTGCAATTAAATCAAAGTATACTAATTTCAAAGATAAAAATAACTTTGATGCGCTTAAATATCGCAGATGGCTTTTACATTCTCGTATGAATAAAAATAACAATAAATTTCCCAAATAACATGGACCATCTAACTTGGTGGTTAAATAAATTTGTCGGACAAGAGGTTAGTTACAGAATATAAGTCCTAGAATATGAATACAAAATTATTTTTATTTAAAAGATACTCCAGTATTCAAATGCATGACAACTTATTTTACCCTCCTCACATCAGAAATTTCATTAGAAAATTATACAATTATTTCGCATCAGAAGAATCGAAAACTCTTTCTTTACATAAAATCCCGCAAAAATTTCCTCTTACAACCATCAGATGGATCGACATCCGCAAAAATATTGAGGCTCTCCTCTCCAGATTAAAGTTATTTTCCACGATCAGCAGCCCGGAGTTCTCCTCTGTAGCCTGGAGTTCCCCTCTGTGTTATCGACATGTCTGGCAATCTCCAGACAGAAAGAATGACAACTCGATATTGCGCCTCTCCTCGAAAAATGTGCCAGAGTCATTGCCAGACAGCCATTTCTTGCGTGCTGTCTATTAGCTTTCTTTCAACCAATTATGTCGCCTCTGCAGAGAGGTGGGAGAGCAAATGGCTAACTTGGAAGCGTCCGCACCACCCCCTCTTGTCGTTTTGGAAAGTGGCTATACGAGGAATCCTCGCTTAAGTGGCATATCAAAAGCCCAAGACAGTTGGCATGATATCCAGACTTTCGGCACCGGTTCTGAAAAGCACTGAAGGGAATGGGTAAAAATCGACGTTTTCGAATGAGAAGATCTTTGTGAATAGAGAAATTCAATTGATATTTGTTATTCATTTCGAAAATTCAATTCATTTGTTCTGAATTCCGCACTAACCCCCACAAATCTGTAATGTTCTTCTCATCATACGTTTCCGTTTTAATTGATTGTCCTGTTTTTAACAGAACAAAATTACCTAAAACGGACTTTATCACTTTAGACGCATTTTCTAGTTGGTGAGAAGTATCTTTTTAATGTTTTCGCCTACTACAGGAACGTTGGTGAATTCGATGAAACATATTATCATTCTTTCATTTCACTTTTAATTCTTGTTCTTTTAGCGCTTGGCAGACAATCTTCATGCTTGTGTTTTTAAACGATAGTTATTTTTGTAACCTGGCTTTGGCTTAGCAATGACAAGATTGAAGAGGATGTGTGCCAATAGCGGCGTTACACCGGTTAAAGCCCATTAGATGATTTTGTATTGTTTTTCTTATTAATCCCTATTAGCACAAGGTATTATAATATATCGCCAAGATGTTCTTTGATATTCTGAATGTCGCTCAAAATCGTGAAGATATCGCAACAATATTTTTGAACATTTTGTGCTAACACGGATACCTGCGTCCTTTTCAAACCATAGGTGAAGGGACGCAGTGGCGTAGCAAAGCTAATTGGCGTCCGTGGTAAAATAGGAAAGTTTTCGTCCCCAATCGGCATGAGTGGCTTAGCAAGGATAAATGTAGGTCGGTGCATACTATTTTTTTCCAGCCCAATTATGATATTGTTACAAACACGGAAAATCGCTTCCCAGCAATGTGAGTCTTATGGTTCGGAAGAGAGTTTTACAGGGGTAAATATGGGATGACCGACAGCAGCCACGTCTGGACCCCTGGCCATGGCGACAAATTTGGCGACTTTGGCGAGGAAATATGGGACCTCAAAGGTTCTGGAATCTTCTCGATATTTCTATTAGCAGAGGAGATGCGCTTGAATGTACAAGATGATTCCATGTGACGTCACGGCCTGCCGCGGGGGACTATATAAGGAGAGCGCTTGGATGACGGAGTGTGTATTGATCGACTGGGATCGCGAACGTCTTTGGAGTTCTATCCGCTGTGCGAGCTAGTAAGCTGTTAGACGCCGAGCGTTAGTAGCGTTGATCCATTGGGAACGACTTTAGAGTTTCGTCCGCAGTGCGATCTAGGAA
Source organism: Araneus ventricosus (assembly GCA_013235015.1). Taxonomy (NCBI): domain Eukaryota; kingdom Metazoa; phylum Arthropoda; class Arachnida; order Araneae; family Araneidae; genus Araneus; species Araneus ventricosus. Next base: position 170,613 of record BGPR01001853.1, on the reverse strand, counting down.
GCTGGTGAGCTGAGCACTATTGAAAGTGCAGTTATTGTCGTTACTAGTCATTTGCTGACTGTTTGTGTTGTTCGATAACAAAGTGCTGAATTGTTATTACCTGTGAATTTTTGTCTGTTTACATCGGTAATCTGTGCAAGAACTATTGTTTCCTATACCTGTGCAACGTGTTTTCCTGCATATTTGTAAATAAACCTTCATTCTCCATTATCCTGCGTGTTGGACTGTTAACACCATACACGCACAGTAAGACTTTTGTAACAATATTTTACTTTAGAACGTGATATGAACGCACTAATATTTTGTCCCCATAGCGCCCCCTAAGACTGTCGACCGGGGCATCTATACTCCTCTTGCCCTCCGGTATTGAGTGGGGGATTGGCAAGGGTACATAGCGACTGTTACATGGTACTATTCTTTCACCTCTTTGTCAAATTTGGTTATAAGAAGAGGCGTACATGCACTAACACTTTGTCTTCATGATGCCCTATAATATTGGTACCTAGGGCACCTATAACCCTCTTTGCAGCCTTGTCGATAGGCAGCTGAGCATATCCTAAATAAGTATATTTCTCCCGGAAAATCCCATACTCACTCCTTACTGTTTCTCTCTCAGCAAATAACTTCTCTTACCTCCAAGAAAATATTTAGTCTTAGAACACTTTGATCAAAACTCCTAGAGCGGTTCAACTACCGTATGAATTTTTATGTTATTCCCTTTCGTTCCCTAGTTAGGATTTCATTAATAGCTATAAATGACCGGGTCGCAGCAAAAACAACACGGACACTGTAGCTAGTAACAAAACAGCCACCACTGGCTACTGCGCCAACCCCTTCCGTAGGAGGTACGCCCCGTCATCGGAAGAGTGGCCAACACAATTATACCGCTTTTGCTATATATATATCCCCAGAGGAAGTAAGCACCCGCTTACTTATCCAGCGACTTCTCATCCGTGTACTCGTGGAACCCCAACCCACGGGAGAAGGTTCATTCAAATGTTGACTAGGAAGCAGTGCGTGGCTGGTTAACCCTATGAGCCCTATTCCGCCTCAAATCGCCCCATTCGACAGAGCCCGGACTCAGGCAGTTTCAGGCACCTGAATGAATTTTACGGGATCAAAGTTCTTTGTTGCCAATTGATCGCCCAAACTTGGGTGTCGTCCTCCTGAAATTTCTGTAAAGAAAGGAAGGATTTCATTCTGTTTTCGTGAACGAGAATTTACTTCAGTTTTTGAGCTACTAGAATTCTCACTCTTGCCGGGTTCAGAGAGTTAAATGTGGACAATAATTTAGCAGGACATGGAATATTGAACGACAAAGAAATTGTGCATTGCATTACCGAGACTGTAAATGACCTAAACCTCTAAAATGACCTAACCCCCTTCATACAGGAGCGGAGTATAAGTCACAGCTCTGCACTAACACACGTCGAAGCTCTTCTTGATTACTTAGGACATCGAAAAAACAGCGACTGCGCGAAAAATTAAAACTGCGAAATCCAAGCAGCACCATTCAGCGTAAAACTATTGAAGAGACGAAGCAGACAAGCTAACTTCTAACTTATATCAAGCAGCAATAAATCAAGCAAGCGATATCTTTTAAACTACTGTAACTACTCTTTATATTTCGTATATATAATGATTTATCCGGTATTTCCCATTTCCAATTTATTCTGGGTAATCCAGAGACAACTGAATGCTGAAATGTTTTAATTACTTTTAAATGCATTACAATCGCATTCAGGACTATTTACCCGGGACCAGTGATAACCGCTTAGCCTTTTCCGTGCTATCAACTTGAAATGTTACTAAATATACTTCTGAAAGCTATCCGAAACATAGTGCCCAAAAGGGTTCACTGAGTACCTCTTTCTCTTTGCAACCGGATAGCATTATCGCGCTACTGGGAAGAAGAAGATATGGTTCAATAGCTTGTCAGAAGATTCGTGACAAATCCTTTCGCGTGAGTCGAAGCTTGCCTTGAAACAATCCTAGTATTGTCGGGGCAGAACTCCACCCCATCAGTCAACAGTTTCATTTGTCTTGGAGCCGACATTCTGTCAAGTGCAGTCCCCCCTCTCATGAAGGGGGGTGGACGAACACAGAACCAAGGGGGTGGAGCAAAAGCCATCCATCCCCAATCTTTGTGTACGCGTCTCTTCTCAAAAAGAGCTTGTCGCCGGTATCTTAATCTGATTTGTCTAAACATGTCGAGGTTTTAATCTGCCCCCCATCACTCATTGTCTTGAGGAAGCTTTTTTGTACCCGTATGCTCTTTGTTTGGTTCTGTCTTGTCAGAGCGGTTGACAGAGCTGTTCTTAAAACTCAATTAGGATGCTCAAAAGAATAAATTATCATATATTAAATGATGACAGATCATTGTATTTTGATTGTGGTAGATCTGAATTGGATATACTCCAACTCCCTTCCCAAATCTTAATAATTTTCCATTTCCCAATTTTCGCTCTTAAGGTATCCGACTGTGTTCGGAGACATTTTTTTGAAAAATAACTTATATATATATTTTAATGTTATTTTTCAATTGCATATGTTTTAGAACTACGAAAATATTGTAAAATTAGGCTTTCAAAATAATATTTTTTAAAAAAACTGAGAAATTTGAAGAAAAATGATTAAAATATTTGCCTTACGCTAACAGCCATAGACAAAATCGTATTCTAAATATACATAAATCCTTGTAGGAGTACATTTTTATGACAGTTATCCGTGTTATGCTCTAAAAAATTTCTTGTACTTCAAAACAGTTTTGAGATATAGCTGAACATAGTTACTAAACTGGTAATTTTTCATAGAAAATGCTTTTCGTTTATATTTAAGCGCTTAAAAATAATACTTGATTTTAAAATTGACCTTAGTTTTTAGAGGAAAACATCGAGCATATTACAGAAAACAATGTCAGAAAATTCCATATCAATACTTGAATAACCTTTTGAGAAATCATTGTTTCGGTCGACAGTTTTCCTCAAAAATATCATTTCTCAGAAAACACATTTAAAGTTTTCATGCAACATAAAATAATGCTTACAGTTCGGTAATAAAACAGCTGTAACTCCATTTGTAATTCACGTAGAGTAAAAAGTGAGACAGTTTTAGAAAGCTGATTAAACAGGCTACAAAATTAAGTCATAAAAATGTGTTTGATAATTTCATCAAAAACGACGATTTTAAACCATCGGATACATTAAACAATAGCGTTTTAATTTCGTGATTTGTACCCGTAGTTAACTGCAGTTCTTCTATATATCTTTTCTTATATGATATTTTTCTTATATTATATTTCTTATATTTTAACATTTTTAATTTTTCTTATATATATTACAATTAAATGTCTCGTCTTTTCCAAAATAATTCAAATGTTTGAATAGTGCCAAACTCGCCCCTGACTAGCCGAAACACTAAAATCAGTGAAACTGCTACCCTCTTCAAACGAATTTAAAAATAAAAATTCTTACATAGATCTAATTTCTTATTGCTTCAAGGAACATTTATTCCAAATTCGAAGAAAATCGAATAATGATTTCGGTCGTGATTGCATAACAAGGAAATTTACAGACATACGAAAGGCTGAACGGCCGAGTTCAAACGGAGACCTCGCTTCGATTGGTCAATGAATCAAATTTCTGCTCTTTTTAACATTTTTAATTTTTCATATATGAAGTTCTGTTCTTAAAACTCAATTAGGATGCTCAAAAGAATAAATTATCATATATTAAATGATGAAAGATCATTGTATTTTGATTGTGGTAGATATGAATTGGATATACTCCAACTCCTTTCCCAAATCTTAATAATTTTCGATTTCCCAATTTTCGCTCTTAAACAATAGTGTTTTAATTTCGTGATTTGTATCCGAAGTTAACTGCAGTTTTTGTGATTGACTTCCCCGTATACTTAAACAAGTTGGGAGCGTTTTGTGCTTCCGCAGTTAAGAGGGTTAATTTCGACGTATAGTGAAGAGTCGTGTATGCATTTTAACCCTTTAAGTGGTTTTCCCGTACGCCGTACGTGCATCGAATTAACTAAACTAAAACAAAGTCATTCACAGACGTCATAATTCGATACAAAAATTACGTGGAATTCGTAAACATTTCAGCTGTATTTTAGGTCTCAACTGAATTAAACTGAAGAGCCAAAAAAAACTGGTACAGGCATGCGTATGCAAATAAAGAGATATGGAGCCAATCAGACTACGGCGCTGCGGTCGGGAACGCCTATATAAGACAACAAGTGTCTGGCACAGTTGTTAGATCGGTTACTGTTTCTACAATGGCAGGTTATCAAGATTTAAGTGTGAACGTGGTGTTATAGTCGGCGCACGAGAGATGGGACATAGCATCTCCGAGGTAGCGATGAAATTTGGATTTTCACGTACGACCATTTCACGAGTGTACCGTGAACATCGGGAATCCGGTAAAACATCAAATCTACGACATTGCTGCGACCGGAAAAAGATCATGCAAGAACGGGACCAACGACGACTGACGAGAATCATTAAGCGTAACAGACGTGCAACCCTTCCGCAAATTGCTGCAGATTTCAATGCTGGGCCATCAACAAGTGTCAGCGTGCGAACCATTCAACGAAACAACATCGATATGGGCTTTCGGAGCCGAAGGCCCACTCGTGTACCCTTGATGACTGCACGATATTAGGCAGGTGTACCAGTTTTTTTGGCTCTTCATTGTAAAATGGTAACGCGTTCTCAAAATAGAATGCGTCATCTATTTGGCCTTTGAACGATTGGGTCCTAAATTTCACGAAGATTTTCAGTTTTGACGCAAATATCACCTATTTATTATTACCTAGTTATTGCCTTCAGATACAAAAGAAAAGACAGACTGACAGACTCTTTCTCAGTTATGGTACAAATTGTGATTGCAGATCTGCAATCACAATTTGTACCGAAACTGACAAAGAGTCTGTCAGTTTTTGTCGATTACAATACTTTCTCTTTGTATACTTCGTATACGAGAAAGTAAAAAACACATTCTAGCCCAAAAAATCTGATCTTCGCCATATGACATTACCATAACCTGCAAAAGCAAGTGAACAGCAACCAGAATTGAGAAGAGCTTGTGGTTTTTGTTTAAAAGAAAGAAAACAATCATCAAAATACATGAAATGCAGTAGGTGCGATACATAGTGTACTTGTAAGCGTCACTCTCTAGCAAAAGTTCAATGTTTCATATGCAAGGACAAAGATTAGAAACTAAGGAAAAAAGAAGTTGTTGTCTTTGTTGTACAAGCTTATTTTGTATTATAATTTTTTTCTTAAATATTGCTTAATACCTTTTTTATAAAATAATATTATTAAATCTCATTGTTTTCTCTGATTTGAGTATAATTTTCGATTTTGTAAATATTATTAAGATTAATTTTCACTCTTTATGAAAATATTTGCTTCTCTGACGTGTCTCTTATTAGTATTATGAAATAATTTGCAGCTGCTATTGTAAAATTGAAGAAAATTATTGTGTCGTAAAAGTACGACACGCGCCCGCTCGTGTAAAATATTTTTGTGCGCCCGCTGGAAGGTTAATTTCATTTTGACTAGATGTGACAGAAAATCCGCTTTTCTCAAAACATGTCTTTTTTGGAGATGGACAATTTTGCAGCTAAATGACACACATCTTAAATTTTCTTTTTGAGAGTGGATTTTTATGAGTGGGTGGCGCGAGGTCTACTCTTCACAGAATTACTAGTACTTACTAAATGAGTGATGAATTGATAGGTATTTGCTAATATTGACGGTCAGTTAGTTAGATTTAGTTTAGTTTAGATAAATTAGCCCTTTATCGTTCATTGGTTTCGTAGGAAACCACACTTTGAGAATTTTTTACTGCACGTGGGTGAAACGTAACGTAATTTTTCTTCCATAACTTAAGAAACAGCTATATAAGCCGACTTATATAAAAATTCTAGTTCAATACTATTAGTATTCACAAAGATATCGGCATTGCATGAGCTACATTGCTCTTCATCTCTAAGAGAAACAAAATGATACACAAATTGATATTTTTTTAAATTGAATCTTCGAAAGTAATATTGAATTTTATGAATGTTGAATATGATGAATACTCACGTATACTTATAAATTAAATATGCAATTTAAATTTCATTTTGATGATAACTTATTTAGGAGGTTACGGTTAAAGGCATTCTCCTTGGAATTTGATGCGTGGTAATAAACTAGCATAGTTAACATCACTATCTACTGCATCCATTTATTCAAGGTAACTTGTAAAATATGAACACCGCAAACAGGACTAAATGCTCTAACTGGCTCGTGCAGGAGTGAGGATATATTATAAACGCTAAAGAAGTTAACTCATAGTAACTATAACAACTTTAATAACGTAACAAGATGAAATTAAAAGGGTAAAGAAAATTATATTTAAATTAACATATTGGCAACAAAAACATAACAGTGCTATAAGAGCAGTGCTAGAAGAGAGAAGTTCCAGAAGGACGACGACAGATAATGTCCTAGCCTTTATAGGATTCAATTCTTCTACGCATGGGCAGGAAGGTTAACTGCGTATGCAGGAATATGCTGTTTCCACATTTATTAGGAGGGAAAATATACTATTACCGTTCATTGATTTCCCTGTGAGACCACAAATTCCTTGAAAATAAAAAATGCCAAATTTTTTCCTTTCCATGTTTATGATCAGCTACATGTCTAATACTCATTTTTGACATAAATTTAGTAATTTGCAAAACTAAAATGTAGTGAACTGTGAAGGGTTAACTCCCATCACGAAGCTTATGCAAGGCGCACATTCAGCTGCTTAAAGCAGTAGCTTAGTGCAGAACAGGGAAGGAAGCGAGAGAAAACCAGAGGGAGTGTTCTCCCCTAAACTTTCTCGTGTACTTCCCCAAAAAGGTGCCGTTTCCCCTTCCCCCGCGTGGCTAAAAAATTCGAACCTACCGTTTCCCAGAATCCAATGACTATCAGAAGGTTTTTCATTATAGTGATTAAAAAATATCTAGGTAAAGAATCAAATTCAAACAGATGCGTACCTATTTTGCTTTCTTACCGGCTCAAGGACTAACTGACGTAACTACTCGGTAATGAAATTCCGTTCCGTTCTTTTCGCGTGCACAGAAGATTGCTTCCGGTACGCATGCGCGTGGAGATTCTCTTCAAAAGTAAATTATACAGACCAACAAACAGTCAACCCTTTGACGGATTTGGCCCAAAATTTCATACGGACCTACATTCATGATGATAAAACTGTGTACAAAATTTTATCCATCTAGCTATTCAAGTTTTTGAGTTATAGTGTTGGCATGACCGCGGACAGACAGACTTCCCGTGGGCGGATTTTGTCCAAAATTTGATAGAAACCTATAAATTATGGTGTAAAGATCACTAATAGTTTCGAGTTATCGTGTTCACAGACAGACAGACATAATTCCAAAATTGTTTTTTTCTGACTCAGGGAGGTCTAAAACGTGGAGATTCGTCAAAATCTCGAGTTCGAATTTTTTGACAATTACAATACTTTCTCTTAGTATACTTCGTATACGAGAAAGTAATTGTGTTTTTCGGAATCAGCGAGGTCTAAAATGTGGAGATTCGTCAAAATCTCGAGTTCGAATTTTTTGACGATTACAATACTTTCTCTTAGTATACTTCGTATACTAGAAAGTAAAAATAACTGTGTCGCGGAGTTGTCCAAGCAAACTGGAGATAGTTTCGTGTGGCATTTCGACGAAGACACAGGCTGTATTTGTACGCGAGTACCAAAAACATATTAGCGGGTTGTTTCTGAACTAAAAATGTTCGTACTTATTTTCTCTAAGAAGTTGCAATCATTCAACAAGTTGCATTCATAACACAAAATATGGCACTATAACCGTTGTACATATTATTCTTTATGATCTTGTGTTCCTTACAGCTGCTAGGATCGAACTGAATAATTTTAAGATTGCCGAAATTTAGCCAAGTGCCTCCTTTCAGAATTTTCAACATCTATAGGTAAAGACTGTAAAAAAAATCGTTTTATATACACTGAAGGGCCAGAAAAGCTGGTACACCTGCCTAATATTGAGTAGGGCCCCACGAACACACAGAAGTGCCGCAACACGATGTGGCATGGACTCGACTGATGTCTGAAGGTCTGAAGGCAATTCACACCATGAATCCTGCAGGCCCAGGAGAGGCGTAAAGCTTTGTGCCGTGCAGTCAACATCGGTACACAAGCGGGCCTTCGGCTCTGAGAGCCCATATTAATGATGGTCCTTTGAACACTTCGCACGCTGACACTTTTATATGCCCCATCACTGAAATCCGCGGCAATTTGAGGAAGTATTACACGTCTATCTCGTTTAAGGATTCGCGTCTGACGTCAAAGGTCCAGTTTTTTCAAGGTTTTTTTCCGGCCGCACCGATATCGGAAATTTGATGTTTTACCGAATACCCGATATTCACGATACACTCGTGAAATGGTCGTACGCGAAAATCCAAATTTCATCGCTACTTCGGAGATACTATGTCGCATCTCTCGTGCGCCGACTATACCACTTTCAAAGTCACGTAAATCTTGATAACCTGCTATTGCAGCTGCAGGAACCGATCTAATACATTTGTCAGACACCTGTTGTATTATATAGGCGCTGCCAACCGCATAGCGTTACGCTGATGGGTTGCATACCCTCGTTATTTGCAAACGCACGCCTGTACCAGTTTTTCTGGCTCTTCAGTGTATATCATTCATTATTTCTTCATTTGAACTTATTATTTATTTTAAAATTTCATTTCGCTAAGCATTTTTCTCAGTGAAAGAACACTTAAAACACTGTTTCCCCATCTCGGGTGTTGTTCGAAAGATTAGATTGTTGATGGAATTAGATTAATACATGAGAAACAAAATATATTTATGCACTGAAATAAGTTGTTGGTGCTGCATTACCATACAAGAGCCATCCCTGAAGATAATAAATAGCATATTTACAAACTTATTTGAAGCTGATGATACATTTTAGAACAATTTCCATCTACTTATAAAAAAGATAAAGAGAAAATGCGTAGTCGAACATTTGAGTAACATAGCAGTGATAGAATTAAAATATTTTTGAACTCCTTCGAGATTTATTAGAGTAAATTCAAATATACTTACTGGAAACACTGAACATTTTTCAACAACAACACAGCCCATAGGGAAATGGCATGTGCAGTGATTTCTGCGGTAATGTAAAATATTTTTTATTATCTTAAGAAATATGCTATACATTAAACATCGCAAATCACAGACATAAATTTTAATATTCCACGTTCCTCTTGTAAAAAATAACTCGTTTATTGATTACACAGGCTGCTCTACGAAAGAACAAATACATTTCCAGTTCAATTATTGCCATTCATAAAAATGTTGTTTAAAATATTTCCGGTATAAATAGCAAATTATCATATTGCCTACTTAATTATGCTAAAGTGAGTCATGAAAATCTGATTCACCGAATCGAAAAATAGATACTTTGATTAAATATAAAAGATATCTTTTATGGATTCATGCGAATAGTATCTGTTTCGCTTGGATGTTTATTTGCGTTCGGCTTATTATTCATTTATTTAAAACAAATCTGTTGCTTTGTGCTAATGAATATATTCTACTGTCATAGATTTCGTATTATGTTTACAAATCATGAAATTCACTTTTCTGTTATTTCATTTTTTAAGGTGAAGCATTTTAGTCGCTCGTATTCTGAAATAAATTTGCTGGTTGTTATCTCGAGATAATGTAGACTCCGAAGGTTTAATGTTAGAGAACAAAATTTGCATAGTTTTTTTTTTCATTCCACATGTCTTTATACCCAAAAATGTTTATATTAAAGTCATAATTTTGATTTATACTAAAAAATCATAGATCATATCTTTTGATAGAGTTCCAAGAAAATTTCGTACTCGGCACTGCAATTATCGGTAATCCAAATATATTAATTTATCCAAGAATAAAATTTTTGGAGCTATGGCGAGGATGGTCACAAATATAACAAATGTCATTAAGTTCCGATGAGGCGAATAAAAGATTCAAGCACTCACCATGGTGCATCTAAATATCTAACCACCATCACAAATTCACATTCAAAATTAAATTATATTAACAGGTTCTCGTTATATAGGTTTTACAAAAAATTTTAACACGTTCTCTGATGAACTTGACATTTTTAATGTCTCTTGGTGCTTTTAAGTCTAAATGTTTGCATCTTTTAAATACATGATATGTTTTATTTTGCCTTTCTACAACATTTTAGATTTTTTATGCTATTTGATTTTCCGTGTTCTTATGTATTCGACCAGTTTTTTAATGATTTTTTATAGGTTTCAATTTTTGTACTCTGTTTTTGGCGCCGTATTTGATTTATTTTTATCTGAAGTGTTGCAATTTTTTTCTCTCTTTTATCTTAAGTGTGTATTTACGTTTTTAAACATTTAAACTCCTGGTGTGTTTTTATTAGACTCCGTGCTTGCGTATTTTGACTTTTTGACCCTTGGCTTTTGGAAATGAACTTTAAACTTTTTTTAAAAAACACGACGTTTGGTGTCGTAGTGTGTTTTAAAGTTTTTGTGATTACGTGTTTTCGTTTTTAATTATATATACGTTTGCATAAGTTTTATGATTTTATGTATTCTCTGTGTTCTGCTTTTTGCTTTCTAAGGCATTTTTTTATTATTATTTACTCGTTGTGACTTTTTTCTTTGTGTATTTGTTAGCACTCTGTAAATGGAGTTTTCTCTGTAGTGTGCTTTTCTTTAAATAAATAAATCAACTATCATTTGCTTGTGAACAGTATTAAATTTGTTTAAACTAGACTCGGTGAATACGTAGAAAATTAACATTTAAATGATGAAAACAACTTTTATTTTGTCAAACATTGTTTAAATAAAACGATTCAAAATAGAATTAACTTAAGGTAACAAAGTTGGTCAACAGCTCGTTGACTGGAAGTTGACAGGTGCAGAACGACAGAGAGACTTCTGTCCTTGTTTCTTATATATATGTAGTTGGAGTCATTTCGGCGCATGCGCAAAAAGCGCGATGTTCGCTGTTGCCACAGAGCACTGTAAAAAGTATATGATCGTTTTCTAAAGATTATTGTTCTCTTTTGTAGCTACATGGAGCTGTTGAAGTTGAAATTCATTATTGCGCTTTACTTCCGTACTGTAGATCAAAACATCTTAAATATTTTTACACACTTTTATTTAGGGGTCTATTCTGGTACCCCCGGTTGGGTTGGGTTCCGCACGTTAACAACGGAACCCATCATTGTACTTCGTTCAGTTACGTATTGCTAATTTCCCAAGCATTCTTTTGAATCCATTTCGAAAAGTTCTTAGCCCTTGAAAAAGTGAACTTGAATAGTTCCTTGTCTTGCTTTCTATTTTTTGTTACCTTCAATTACTCTAGGATTGATTTTATTACCTTCATTTTTTTTTACTTTTGGCTATATTTGTGTGATTATTATTTGACTCTATGCATGTTTTGAATGCAGGTTTCACAAACAATATGTGTGCCCTTGCTACGAACAAGGCATCCAATCTACAATGCAATTTTTGCTAGAGTCTCTGTTGACAGCGATTATTGCAGTTGTGGTGGAATTGGCACGGCACTTCACTATGCCACGGAGTGTATTTATACATTGTCTTGGCATATGGGAAGCCAGCGCCAAACTTCGAACAGAATGGCTGAAAGTTAATATCCTCGTCTCCAGGCAAGAATTCGAGGATTATCAAATTCATTAGCGAAAACAGATCTTTTCCGGCCTCCCTTCAACTTCCCGCGAGCTGAACTAAAGTAGCTCAATTACCGGACATTCCCCTTTCAAATAAAGAAAAGAATATTTCAACATCTAAAGAAAGAAGACTACTACGAGAACTAATAGTGTAAGTGAAAATACCTGTGCTGTACATGATGTATATATTTCCTTCTTTTTTGTTTATTTTGCTTTTCTTTTTCTTAAATAAATTTCCGTGTCTTGCCCATCAAACCGTTCAGTGACCGGTCTGGTCACGAGTACGGGAGTAAAGGACGACGTTCTGTTCACATCTCACTATGGTAGTAAGGACAATAAAGGAAGTTTATGATATCCACAAAATTTCCCAGCATCCTTACACAATTATACAATGCTCCAGTTGAATGGAATAAAGAACAAATTGAGCATGTCTATTATGCAGAAACCTAATTTCATACCTCAGGAGACACAAGAGTTTCCTCCCCCCCATAAAAAAGTCAAAAGGAACATCGATGCATTTCTGAAGATTAAAGCCTATCGACACCGCCATAATTAATAACACCTTTTTCCATCACTTTTTATCCTCAATCATCCTCAGTCCGATAATTTCTCGACGCGTCAAGGATAAAAATGAAATATGGCGGCAAAAAGACATTTCGGCGAGCGACGAAATTCGGCAATGAACCCACAACGGTGGTGATGATTCAATTACTAAAACCGGGCGAGAGGACCCTCAGGCAAGCCCGGTGTTTTCTGAAACTCCTCGGTCGTCGGTATACACACCTCACCAGAGGGGCCGCCTAATTAAATTCTGGGGCACCAAATATAGTGGGGAGTGGCGCTTCGTTGGTCAGGATATATCGTTCACAGCTATTAGATGTTTGGATCTGGAGGATCTTCTCTCGCATTACAGCGATTAAAGCAAGCCTTTTTCGTTGGGTGTGTCTGGACTTGTTCTTGACTGCACCGAGGTATAATAATAGTAAGATAATGTCTGACACAGTGGAGGGAGGGATCAGTTTGGGCGGGATTAATATTTCAGAGTCTCTGTCTCACAAAAGAACAACACAGGATAATTGGCCAGGTGATCTCTGTAATTCGAGAAAATATTGATGCTGAAACTTTTGTAATTGGGTTGAGAGAGTGGCTCGGTTTTGCGGGCTGGATTTAGTGGGCGTGATGGAGGGCGTTTCATTATCGCGGTCACGTGGGTGGCATCAAGAGAATGGGATCTATTTAAAGCGAAGTGAGACACAGTAGGCAGAAGAGATTGGCGTTTCATTGTGTTTTCAGAAAAATGAAAACGAATGCTTGTTGAAAATAAACAACTGTTGTAATAAATAACGGGATGTAACAGAACCATTTTCACAAATCTTTTAGAGTTCGAGTGCGTTAGAGCATGATAATTCAAGTATTTTATTTTAGGCATAAATATAGCATTTATTCCGACGCTTTATAGCCACCGAATGCTTCTTGCGCCATTAGACCAAAACCATATAATAAATAACGTAGAAAACCAAAGTTGAACCAAGAACAGAATTTGTTACTTGATGATACGTTTTCCAAACACATTCGGGCGTTTCGGTTCTTTAAGAAAACAAATTAAAATTTTTGACATGAAAAAAGAACATGATCTATTTAAAGCGAAGAGAGACAGTGTAGGTAGAGAAGTGGGCGTTTCATTCGTTCTGAAAAACGGAAAAGAAGGTTTGTTGAAAATAAATAGCTGTTGTAAATAAATAATGGGATGTAACAAACCATTTCACAAATCTTTGAGACTTCGATTTCGTTAGGTATGTTAATTCATTTAGGCATAAATATAGCATTTATTCCGACAACTACATAGCCACCGAATGCTTCTTGCGCCAATAGACAAAACCATATAATAAATAACGTAGAAAACCAAAGTTGAACCAAAAACCGAAATTGTTACTTGATGATGCGTTTTTCAAACACATTCGGGCGTTTCGTTCCTTTAAGAAAACAAATTAAAATTTTTGACATGAAAAAAGAACAGGATCTATTTAAAGCGAAGTGAGACAGTGTAGGTAGAGAAGTGGGCGTTTCATTCGTTCTGAAAAACGGAAAAGAAGGTTTGTTGAAAATAAACAACTGTTGTAATAAGTAACGGGATGTAACAGAACCATTTTCACAAATCTTTTAGACTTCGATTGCGTTAAGAACATGATAATTCAAGTATTTTATTTTAGGCATAAATATAGCATTTATTCCGACACTTTATAGCCACCGAATGCTTCTTGCGCCAATAGACCAAAACCATATAATAAATAACGTAGAAAACCAAAGTTGAACCAAGAACAGAATTTGTTACTTGATGATAAATTTTCCAAACACATTCGGGCGTTTCGGTTCTTTAAGAAAACAAATTAAAATTTTTGACATGAAAAAAGAACATGATCTATTTAAAGCGAAGAGAGACAGTGTAGGTAGAGAAGTGGGCGTTTCATTCGTTCTGAAAAACGGAAAAGAAGGTTTGTTGAAAATAAACAACTGTTGTAATAAATAATGGGATGTAACAAAACCATTTTCACAAATCTTTGAGACTTCGATTTCGTTAGAGCATGTTAATTCATTTTAGGAATAAATATAGCATTTATTCCGACGCTTTATAGCCACCGAATGCTTCTTGCGCCAATAGACCAAAACCATATAATAAATAACGTAGAAAACCAAAGTTGAACCAAAAACCGAAATTGTTACTTGATGATGCGTTTTTCAAACACATTCGGGCGTTTCGTTCCTTTAAGAAAACAAATTAAAATTTTTGACATGAAAAAAGAACAGGATCTATTTAAAGCGAAGTGAGACAGTGTAGGTAGAGAAGTGGGCGTTTCATTCGTTCTGAAAAACGGAAAAGAAGGTTTGTTGAAAATAAACAACTGTTGTAATAAATAATGGGATGTAACAAAACCATTTTCTAAATCTTTGAGACTTCGATTTCGTTGAAACATGTTATTCATTTGAAGCATAAATATAGCATTTATTCCGACGCTTTATAGCCACCAGATGCTTCTTGCGCCAATAGACCAAACATATAATAAATAACGTAGAAAACCAAAGTTGAACCAAAGCCAGGGGTATTCACTTGATGTGCGTTTTCAAACACATTCGAGCGTTTCGTTCCTTTAAGAAAGCAAATTAAATTTTTGACATGAAAAAGAACGGATCTATTTGAAGCGAAGTGAGACAGTGTAGGTAGAGAAATTGGAGCGTTTCATTCGTTCTGAAAAACGGAAAAAGAAGGTTTTGTTGAAAATAAACAACTGTTGTAATAAATAATGGGATGTAACAAAACCATTTTCTAAATCTTTGAGACTTCGATTTCGTTAGAAACATGTTAATTCATTTTAGGAATAAATATAGCATTTATTCAAACGCTTTACTCTATACAGATATTCTTGCGCCAATAGGTAAAACCATATAATAAATAACGTAAGCCAAAAGTTGAACCAAAAACCGAAATTGTTACTTGATGATTAAGGTTTTTCAAACACATTCAGGCGTTTCGTTCCTTTAAGAAAACAAATTAAAATTTTTTGACATGAAAAAAGAACAGGATGTTTAAAGCGAAGTGAGACAGTGTAGGTAGAGAAGTGGGCGTTTCATTCGTTCTGAAAAACGGAAAAGAAGGTTTGTTGAAAATAAACAACTGTTGTAATAAATAATGGGATGTAACAAAACCATTTTCACAAATCTTTGAGACTTCGATTTCGTTAGAGCATGTTAATTCATTTTTAGGCATAAACATAGCATTTATTCCGACCTTTATAGCCACCGAATGCTTCTTGTAATAGACCAAAACCATATAATAAATAACGTAGAAAATATAAGATGGAACCGAATCGAATTTGTTACTTGATGATACATTTTTCAAAACATGATATTCGGGCGTTTGGTTTCTTAAAAATAATTGACATAAAAGAACAGAGATCTATTTAAAGCGAAGTGAGGCGGTGTAGGTAGAGAAAGTAGGCGTTTCATTCGTTCTAAAAAACGGAAAGAGGTTTGTTGAAAATAAACTTCTGTTATTAATAAACTAATCTAACCAACGTAGAAACAAAAGTGATTGTTTGGCAATGATATGCTTTCAAGACATATTCGCAAAAGAAGTAGGCATTTCGATTGTTTCAAGAGGAACAAGAAACGTGGCTGATATATAAAAAGAATGAGGATCTATTTCAATCCAGGCAGAACACCGTAGGGAAGACGTGGGCGTTTCATTTGTGAGAAGAGAAACGAAAATGAAGCGTTTGCTGAAATACACAACTGTTATTAATAAACGGAGATTTAACCAACATTAGGAAACAAAAGTGAATTTGTTACTTAATGGTATGTTTTTCAAGACATATCATAAAGAAGTGAGGCATTTTCAGTTGTTTCAAAGAACAGAAACGTGGCTGATATAAAAAGAAGATGATCTATTTAAATCCAGGTGAGACACTGAAGGAAGACGTAGGCGTTTCATTTGTGAGAAGAAGAAGCAAAAAACAAGCGTTTGCTGAAAATAAACTTCTGTTATTAATAAACGAATCTAGCTAACCAACGTAAAACAAGAAACGAATTTGTTGTAATGATATGCCTTTCAAGACACATATTCATGAAATTATGGGCATTTCGATTGTTTTCAAAGAACAGAAACGTGGCTGATATAAAAAGAAGAGGAACTATTTAAATCCAGGCGAGACACCATAGGAAGACGTGGGCGTTTCATTTGTGGAAAAGCAGAAACCAAGCGTTTGCTGAAAATACACAACTATTAATAAACGAATTTAACCAACGTAGAACAGAAACGAATTTGTTACTTGTTGATACGTTTTTTCAAGACATATTCGCAAAAGTGAATTTCAGTTACTTTCAAAAATTGAAACGTGGCTGATATAAAAAGAAGAGGATCTATTTAAATCCAGGTGAGACACTGAAGGAAGACGTAGGCGTTTCATTTGTGAGAAGAGAAACGAAAACAAGCGTTTGCTGAAAATAAACTTCTGTTATTAATAAATAAAATCTAACCAACGGCGAAACAGAAACGAATTTGTTGCAATGATGTATTTCAAGACATATTCGCAAAGAAGTGGGCATTTCGATTGTTTTCAAAGAACAGAAACGTGGCTGATATAAAAAGAAGAGGAACTATTTAAATCCAGGCGAGACACCATAGGAAGACGTGGGCGTTTCATTTGTGAGAAGAGAAACGAAACCAAGCGTTTGCTGAAAATAAACTTCTGTTATTAATAAACTAATCTAACCAACGTAGAAACAAGAAACGAATTTGTTGCTTAATGATATGCCTTTCAAGACATATTCGCAAAGAAGTGGGCATTTCGATTGTTTTCAAAGAACAGAAACGTGGCTGATATAAAAAGAAGAGGAACTATTTAAATCCAGGCGAGACACCATAGGAAGACGTGGGCGTTTCATTTGTGAGAAGAGGAAACAAAAAAAAACAAGCGTTGCTGAAAATAAACTACTTATTATTAATAAGCTAATCTAACCAACGTAGAAACAAACGAATTTGTTTGTAATGATATGCCTTTCAAGACATATTCAAAGAAGTAAGGCATTTCGATTGTTTTCAGGAGGCAGAAGCAGTATTTGATCTCAAAAAGAAGGAACTATTTAAATCAGGCGAGACACCATAGAGACGATGGGCGTTTCATTTTGTGAGAAGAGAAACCAAACAAGCGTTTGCTGAAAATAAACTTCTGTTATTAATAAACTAAATCAACCAACGTAGAAACAAGAAACGATTTGTTAGCAATGAGTATGCCTTTTAAAGACATATTCGCAAAGTGGGCATTTCGATTGTTTTTCAAAGAGCAGGGAAACGTGGCTGATATAAAAAGAGAGGAATATTTAAAATCCAGGCGAGACACCATAGGAAGACGTGGGCGTTCATTGTGAGAAGAAGAAGCAAAACAAGCGTTGCTGAAAATAAACTACTGTTATTAATAAGCTAATCTAACCAACAGGAAACAAACAATTTGTTGCTTAATGATGATATGCCTTTCAAGACATATTCTACCAAAAGAAATGACATTTCGATTGTTTTCAAGAGGTAGAAGCATTAATGGCTGATATAAAAGAATAGGATCTATTTCAATCAGGCGGGGAACACCGTATAGGAAGGCGTGGGCGATTTCATTTGTGAGAAGAGAAGCAAAACAAGCGTTTGTTTGCTGAAAATACAACTGTTATTAACAAACAGATTTAACCAACGTAGAAACAAGAAACAGATTTGTTACTTAATGGTATGTTTTTCAAGACATATCGCAAAAGTGGGCATTTCGATTGTTTTCAAAGAACAGTAATGGCTGATAAAAGAAGATGTTCCTTTAAATCAGGTGAGACACTGAAGGAAGACGGCGTAGGCGTTTCATTTGTGAGAAGAGAAACGAAAACAAGCGTTTGCTGAAAATAAACTTCTGTTATTAATAAACGAATCTAACCAACGTAGAAACAAGAAGCAAGATTTGTTGTAATGATATGCCTTTCAAAGACATATTCGCAAAGAAGTGGGCATTCGATTGTTTTCAAAGAACAGAAACGTGGCTGATATAAAAGAAGAGAACTATTTAAATCGGTGAGACACCATAGGAAGACGTGGGCGTTTCATTTGTGAAGAATCAAGAATAGCGTTTGTTTGCTGAAATACACAACTGTTATTAATAAACAGATTTAACCAGCGTAGAAACAAGAAACGAATTTGTTACTTGATGATACGTTTCAAGATTATATTCTACTTAAAGAAGTGGGCATTTCGATTGTTTTCAAAGAACAGAAACGTGGCTGATATAAAAGAAGAGGATCTATTTAAATCAGGTGAAGTTACTGAAGGAGAAGACGTAGGCGTTTCATTTGTGAGAAGAGAAGCAAAAACAAGCGTTTGCTGAAAATAGAAAAACTGTTGACTAATAAACGAATCTAACCAACGTAGAAACAAAGCAGATTTGTTGTAATGATATGCTGAACTTATATTAAAGAAGTGGGCATTCGATTGTTTTCAAGAACAGAAACGTGGCTGATATAAAGAAGAGAACTGTTAAATCAGGCGAGGACACCATAGGGAAGGCGTGGGCGTTTCATTTGTGAGAGAAGAGAAGAGAGCAAAAAAAGAAACCAAGCGTTTGCTGAAAATAAACTTCTGTTATTAATAAAACTAATCTAACCAACGTAGAAACGAAACGAATTTGTTGCTTAATGATATGCCTTTCAAGACATGATTCGCAAAGAAGTGGGCTCGATTGTTTTCAAGAACAGAAACGTGGCTGATATAAAGAAGGAACTATTTAAATCAGGCGAGACACCATGGGAAGACGTGGGCGTTCATTTGTGAGAAGAGCAAAAGGCTCTAAGCGTTTGCTGAAAATAAACTTCTGTTATTAATAAACTAATCTAACTAACGTAGAAACAAGAGCAGATTTGTTGTAATGATGCCTTTTCAAGACATATTCTATAAAGTAGGCATTTCGATTGTTTCAAGAACAGAAACGTGGCTGATATAAAAGAAGAGGGAACTATTTAAATCCGGGCGGACACCATAGAGGAAGACGTGGGCGTTCATTTGTGAAGAGGAAACAGAACTAAGCGTTTGCTGAAAATAAACTTCTGGTATTAATAAATAATCTAATAACGTAGAAACAAGAAACAATTTGCTTAATGTTTCCCTTTCAGACATATTCATAAGGGAGTGGGCATTTCAGTTGTTTTCAAAGTGAAAACGTGGCTGAACATATAAAAGAAGAGGAACTATTTAAATCCAGGCGAGACACCATGAGGGAAGACGTGGGCGTTTCATTTGTGAGAAGATCAGCAAAACCAAGCGTTTGCTGAAAAGCAAAGCTTCTGTTCAAGTAATAAACTAATCTAATAACGTAGAAACAAGAAACAGATTTGTTTATGTGATATACCAGACATATTCGCAAAAGAAGTAAGCATTTCAATTGTTTTCAAAGAACAAACGGCTGATCTCAAAAGAAGAGGAACTATTTAAATCTGGGCGGTACCATGGGAGAAGACGTGGGCGTTTCATTTGTGAGAAGAGAAGCAAAACAATTTGTGAAAATAAACTTCTGTGATAATAAACTAATCTAACCAGCATGAAACAAGAAACAGATTTGTTGTAATGATATACTGAACATGATAGCAAAGAAGTGGGCATTTCAATTGTTTTCAAAAGGAGAACGAGAAGCGTGATAAAAAGAAGAGGAACTATTAAATCCAGGCAGAGATTTTCACGGAAGGCGTGGGCGTTTCATTTTGTGAGAAGAAGCAAACCAGCGTTGCTGAAAATACACAACTGTTGATAATAAGCAAATTTAATAACGTAAAACAAAGAAACGAATTTGTTACTTGATGATACGTTTTCAAAATATATTCGCAAAGAGTGGGCATTTCAGTTGTTTCAAGAACAGAAACGTGGCTGATATAAAAAAGAAGGATATTTAAATCAGATTGAGACACGGAAGGAAGACGTAGGCGTTTCATTTGTGAGAAGAGAAGCAATAAGTTGTAAAATAAGCTTCTGTTATTAATCAACAATCTAACCAACATGCGAAGCAGAATTTGTTTGCTTGATATGCCTTTCAAGACATATTCGCAAAAGAAGTAGGCATTCGATTGTTTTCAAGGAGACAGAAACGTGGCTGATATAAAAGAAGAGGAATATTTAAATCCAGGCGAGACACCATAGGAAGAGACGTGGGCGTTTCATTTGTGAGAGAAGAGAAACCGAAACCAAAGCGTTTGCTGAAAATGCAACTGTTATTAATAAACCGTTAACAATGAAACAAAAGAAACAATTTGTTGCTTGATGCGTTTTCAAGATTATATTCGCAAAGAAGTGGGCATTTCGATTGTTTCAAGAACAGAAACATTGGTGATATAAAAGAAGAGGATCTATTTAAATCCAGGTGAGACACTGAAGGAAGACGTAGGCGTTTCATTTGTGAGAAAGCAAAACAAGCGTTTATGAAAAATAAAACTTCTGTTATTAATAAACAGATCTAACCAACGTAGAAACAAAACGAATTTATTTGTAATGATATGCCTTTCAAAGACATATATTCATAAAGAGTGGGCATTTCGATTGTTTTCAAGAGTAGAAACGTGGCTGATATAAAGAAGGAACTAAAGCCCAAATCCAGGCGAGACACCATAGGAAGTGTGGGCGTTTCATTTGTGAGAAAGAGAAGCAGAAACCAAGCGTTTGCTGAAAACTCTGTTATTAAATAAACTAATCTAATAACGTAGAAACAAGAAACGAATTTGTTTGTGTGATGCCTTTCAGGTATATGCAGAAGTGGAGCATTTCGATTGTTTTCAAGAACAGAAACGTGGCTGATATAAAAGAAGGAACCATTTAAATCCAGGCGGACACCATAGGAAGACGTGGGCGTTTCATTTATGTGAAGAAGAAGCAGCAAAGCGTTTGCTGAAAATAAACTTCTGTTGATAATAAACTAATCTAGCCAACAGCAGAAACAAGAAACGAATTTGTTTAATAATGATATGCCTTCAAGACATATTCGCAAGAAGTAAAGATTTCGATTGTTTCAAAAAAACAGAAACATTAGTGAAATATAAAAGAAGGAACTAATTTAAAATCCAAGGTAGTTGCTGCATAGGAAGACGTCGGGCGTTTCATTTGTGAGAAGAGAAACGAAACCAAGCGTTGCTGAAAATAAACTTCTGTTCAGTAATAAACTAATTAACCAACGTAGAAACAAGAAACGTTGTTGCTTAATGATGCTGCCAACTTTCAAGACGCTATTCGCGAAAGAAGTGGGCATTTCAGTTAATTTTCAAGAAGGGCAGAAACATGGCTCGATATAAAAGAAGAGGAACTAAACTAAATCAGGCGAGACACCATAGGAAGACGTGGGCGTTCATTTTGTGAGAAGAAAACGAAACAAGCGTTTTGCTGAAAATAGAAGCTTCTGTTATTAATAAAATAATCAACCAACGTAGAAACAAAGCAAATTTGTTGTAATGATATGCCTTTCAAGACATATTCATAAAAGTAGGCATTTCGATTGTTTTCAAGAAGAACGAGCAGTGGCTGATATAAAAGAATGGATCTATTTCAATCAGGCGAGACACCGTAGGAAGACGTGGGCGTTTCATTTGTGAGAAGAGAAACGAAAACAAGCGTTTGCTGAAAATACAACTGTTATTAATAAACAGAATTTAGCAACGTAAGAACAAGCAAATTTGTTACTTAATGGTGTTTTCAAGGGCATATCGCAAAGTGGGCATTTCGATTGTTTCAAGAACAGAAACGTGGCTGATATAAAGAAGATGATCTATTTAAATCCGTTGAGACACTGGAAGACGTAGGCGTTTCATTTGTGTGAGAAAGAGAAACGAAAACAAGCGTTTGCTGAAAATATTCTGAAGGTATTAATAAATGAATCCTTCAACATTAGAAACAAGAAACGATTTGTTGCTTAATGATGCCTTTCAAGACATATTCTACATAAAAAGTAGGGCATTTCGATTGTTTTCAAAGAACAGAAACGTGGCTGATATAAAAAGAGGAACTAGTATTTAAATCAGACGAGGACACCATAGGAAGACGTGGGCGTTTCATTTGTGAGGAAGAGAAACAAAAAACCAAGCGTTTGCTGAAAGCCACACAACTGTTGATAATAAGCAGAATTTATTAACATTAGAAACAGAAACAGATTTGTTATGATGATGCAGTTTTCATTATATTCGCGAAAAGTGGGCATTTCAGTTAGTTTTCAAGAGCAGAAACGTGGCTGATATAAAAGAAGAGGATATTTAAATCCAGGTGGAACACTGAAGGAAGACGTAAGGCGTTTCATTTGTGAGAGAAACGAAAACGAAAGCGGTTGCTGAAGATAAACTTCTGTGCATTAATAAACAGAATCTAATAACGTGAAACAAAGGAACAATTTGTTGTAATGTCATGCCTTTCAAAGGACATCATTAGCAAAGAAGTGGGCATTTCGTTGTTTTCAAGAACGAAACGTGGCTGATATAAAAGAAGAGGAACTATTTAAATCCAAGGCGGAGACACCATAGGAAGACGTGGGCGTTTCATTTTGTGAGAAAACAAAACCAAGCGTTTATGAAAATACACAACTATTAGTAATAAACGAATTTAACCAACGTAGAAACAAGAAACAGAATTTGTTACTTGATGATACGTTTTCAAATATATTCGCAAAAGAAGTGGGCATTTCGATTGTTTCGAAGAACAGAAACATGGCTGATATAAAGAAGAGGATCTATTAAATCCGTTGAGACACTGAAGGAAGACGTGGAAGCGTTTCATTTGTGAGAGAAAGCGAAACAGCGTTGCTGAAAATACACAACTGTTATTAATAAACGAAATTTAATAATGTAGAAACAAGAAACGATTTGTTACTTGATGATGCGTTTTCAGGCATATTCGCAAAAGAAGTGGGCATTTCGATTGTTTTTCGAGAAGAACAGAAACGTGGCTGATATAAAGAAGAGGGATCATTTAAATCCAGGTGGACACTGAAGGAAGACGTAGGCGTTTCATTTGTGAGGAAAGAGTAACGAAAAAACCAGCGTTTGCTGAAACCACAACTGTTATTAATAATGAATTTAACCAACGTAAGAAACAAGAAACGAATTTGTTGCTTAATGACCGTTTTGTCTGCAACTATTTGCAAAAGAAATTGGAGTTCAGTTGTTTTCGAAAACAGACGTTTGCTGAAAATATACAGCTTCTATAACAAATGGTCTAACCACAGCAGAGCCAATAAACGATCTTTTACTTAATGATACGTTTTCAAAACATGTTCGCGAAAGAGCTGGGAGTTCGATTGTTTCAAAAAAACGAAGTAAACGTTAGTTGAAAAAAAGATTCGCTGAAAACGGATTCAACCAACGTAAAAGCAGGGAACAGAATTCCCCGATGCATCAGTTTTTTAAAATATATTCGCAAAAGAAGTAGGCGTTTCAACTGTTTTTATGAAACAGAAAGCGATCGTTTGTTGGATATAAACAACTGCTTTAAAAAAAGGGTTTTATGTGTCGTGAGATGAAAACAATGACCGAATTCCACTTATTCCCAAAAATTTTTAAAAATGTATGCTCAGAGCGTTTCATTTTCACGATGATTAGTTTTAGTAATATATCTTTAGAAATTTTTACTTTTCTCTGGTTGATAGGAACACGCAAAGCTGATACGTCCTCTCCTTCTTTACGTTATTGTACACGAGTATGCAAAAAGAAAGCTATGTAATCGTCGAAAAAGTCAACCTTCGGTTTAAGTTGACGTTTTAATGTGTAATATATTAAAGAATATTAATTATAATAAGAGTGCTAGAGATAGTAGGAAATAGTTTATCAAGAAAAGGGGGAAGAAACGCAACAGGAATTATTAATCTTTTCTTTTTCTTTAATTAAAAGTTTCTTTAATTTAAGAGTTTTCTTTAATTAAGTCTTTAGAAATTCCGCTATTATATTATTTGATAGACATGATGATCATTTTATGTAATAAAAAGCTATTAATTAAAGCCATGCTGATAAATCATATGTATAAGTTAAACCGATTTAATAAATTTTTTGCTCTAACCTTATGTTATTATGGTTTAATAGTTTATACAAGGGCGTACATTTTGAAATCTTAATCATTTGATATTGTTGAAATTTTCCTTTTAAAGCAAGCACGATACACTCATTAAAAGTGCAAATAATTCAAAGAACTTTCTCCAGTTTTTTTAAAAACTCAAGTTAACGCTCAACAATTCTTCAGCACAGGTTAAGCAACAATAAATGGATTAAACTTCAAACAAATCCGCCTTCAAACTCAATCAAATTACGAGCATCTTATTTAGCTTTGCTTCTTCTCGCAAATTTAAAACAAACGCAGATTTCGCTTCTTTTTTAGGGAGCAAGGCATGTCAGCTCGAGTTTTTTGAACAAGAGAACATTAATTAAGTAGCTGGAGTTCGAAGTCACGTAAGAAAAGAGCAAAATTCGAAATAAGTAACTTATTCCAAGAACAGTGTTTCAGATTCTTTCCTTTTTCTTTCTTTTCTTCTTTTTTTGTTACACTTCTTTCATACTTCACTTCGATCGTTAAAATTATAAATTAACTTGGAAACTACTTGGTGGAATTTTTTTATAGCTTCTGCGGTTTGCGTGGAATTCTGAGGTGGAGCAAAGGTTTGCTTTAGAGGGGATTTTCGGAAAATTATTTAATTATTAAGATAATTGACAGTAACCGCTCTTTAAAACAAGCTTAATTCAATTTTTCAAGCGTTCTGCCTTTATTTTGATTTTGTTTTTCTTAAAACTTTCAATGGATTTTGGATTAGTCTTCTTGATCAGATACTTATTTATTTTGGGACGTGGCAACAAATTCCTTTTTGAGGCAGGAGGTTTAATTACGGTACTTTCAAATTTTAGGGGAAGTTCTAGCTTAAATAGGGAAAACTCGTCCATGTCAGTCGAATATGTGTGGTTCAGAAGCGTGCTTTAAGCAAAGTTTTTTTAGTGAGGATAGTATTAATTAAAATACGGCTTCGTGCTTTCTT
Organism: Araneus ventricosus; assembly: GCA_013235015.1. Taxonomy (NCBI): domain Eukaryota; kingdom Metazoa; phylum Arthropoda; class Arachnida; order Araneae; family Araneidae; genus Araneus; species Araneus ventricosus. The sequence continues at coordinate 145,294 of BGPR01001853.1, read as the reverse complement.
TGTTGTGTGCATTAAAGAACCGGCTTCCAGGTTTTCACAGATCGTAATTTTTCGATTTTTTGGGAGGTTTGAATCTTCACGGTTAAATACTCCCAAGTGTAGTTTGTTTAGATTTATTAACGTTCCGTTTTGAAATAACACAAGAAGGGCACGGTTTGAATCTTCATGTTTAAAACCTCCCAAGTGTAGTTTGTTTAGATTTATTAACGTTCCGTTTTGAAGTAACACAAGGGCTATTTTGGGAGGTTTGAATCTTCATGTTTAATACCTCCCAAGTGGTTGTTTTATATTTATTAACGTTCCGTTTGAGAGTAACACAAGGAGGCTACTTTGGGGTTTGAATCATCGTTTAAACCTTCTAGCGTAGTTTGTTTAGATTTATTAACACTCCGTTTTGAAGTAACATCAGGGCTACTTTGGGAGGTTTGAATCTTCACGTTTAAAACCTTCCACGTGTCGTTTGTTTAGATTTATTAACGTTCCGTTTTGAAGTAACACAATGGCTATTTTGGGAGGTTTGAATCTTCACGTTTAAGGGGTCTATTCTGGTACTCCCGGTTGGGTTGGGGTTAAGGTTGGTTTCGCGTTAACAACTTGGACCCAACCCAACTCTAATATCGAGCTGCTGAATAAACCACCTCCAAGTGTGGTTGTAGACCGTTAACGTTCCGTATTGAAGTAACACAATGGCTATTTTGGGAGGTTTGAATCTTCACGTTTAAAACCTCCCAAGCGTAGTTTGTTTAGATTTATTAACGTTCCGTTGTGAAGTAACACCAGGGTTGCTTTGGGAGGTTTGAATCTTCACGTTTAGAACCTCCCAAGCGTAATTTGTTTGGATTCATTAACGTTCCGTTTTGAAGTAACACAAGGGATATTTTGGGACGAACCCATAGTAATTTTGAACCGTGTCAGATGACGAAGACCTCTCACCTGAGTTGAAACCACAATCTCTAAATTTACTCACCACACCAAAGGAAGGACATTTGGGCGTCTATTCTTTTACCCCCGTTTGGGTTGGGTTCCGTCTAGGCTCAAATACACGGCGGATCTTCAGTGAAATCGAGTTTCGAACCTGGTATCCTTCGACCCCCCCCCCAGGAGGCCACCGCGGTCATTCAAACCTCCTCCCCCAAAAAAATCTTCATGGAATTATGTCTCTTGGATTGCTTGTGAACATGATAATTCAAAATCGCAACTAGCTAGAAGGATCAAATTTAGTTCATGGCCATTCCACCAAATTTGGAGATTTTTATCAAATTTTGGACGAAATTTTTCCAAGGGAATTTGGTCTATCTGTCGTTCTTGTCTGCACGAGCATGTTAACTCATGAACGTAGTGAACGATATAGCTGAAATTAGGCATATCATTTTATCATCAGAATTGTAAAAAGGTATCAAATTTTGAAAGAAATCCATCAAACCATTGATTGACTGTTGGTCAATTTATTCGTGTGTAGGAGAACGCGATAACTCAAAAATATAGTTACGAAATTGAAATTTGATGAGAGATTGAAATTAACTTGTAAATCTGTATCAATTTTAAGTCCGATTGGCCAAAGGGAACCTGTCGAAACACAGTACATTTATTTCACTGAGCGACGAAGCTTCACAGAAAACGCCATATTGCGTAGCTGTGCCATATGGCCTCGCATATTACGGATCTACTATGGTTTTGGGTGGGGTAGCTTTTCATTGGCTCTCAGCGTCGTGACTTCGCTTTAGCTGAATGATGTCATAGGATCGCTTGGTTTGGTTCGATTTTTGTCTTAGCTATTGCATCATGGAAAAATCAAAATTATCTTTTCAATTACGATTATTTGTATGACACAAAGAATGATGAATTCAAGATAATTTTGGTTTTTCATGACTCTGACTGCTTAAGGCATCGAAAATCTACTCCTGACATCATTCAAAGCATCAAGCGAACTATCGCGCGACATCATCAAACCATAAACCAGAGATCATATACTATGGCCTCATATATACTACATACATATGAGTAGCAAGTGACGTACGCATATATCTGAAAGTGAAGGGAGGACTACTGATTTGACAAACAACTCTAAAGTAAAATTGCAGACATACTGGAAATTTGTTCTTCAGGGGCAAGAGAAAAGTTGGATTTTTATTAGCCCCTTAAGTCTCGCGCCCATCGCGTGACGTACATCGAATTATCACATTTATGACTTTTTTTAACTAAAATTTAATCATTAATTAGCTTTAATTTGACACAAAAAATTACATTAAGAATCCATAAACTTGTCAAGTATTCCATGACTTTTTTAGATGAGTGAAACATTGGCCTTTCCAAAACAGGGGCTGGTCATCTTATTAGATTGCAAACAAATGCGATCCTTAAGGGGTTATGCCATTAGGGCTGCTCATTGGCTTGAAAACTTGGGCACTACTATTTAGTGACTTACTATTTTTGCTAGTTTCACGATGATCTAAACAAATATAATCTTAACGATGAGAAAAACGATTCGCAAGAAATCAAGGGAATGCTTTTTTTTCAGAGGATGGAAATAAAAGTAGTGTTAAAAATTAATATATTTTGGTATTAGAAATGTAAGTGAAAGATTAAGACAATGCAGATGAAAAAAAAGAGCAATCTAGATATTGCCCCGCCTAATATGAGACATGTAATAGTCGTGAATAACGATGGCTAAAGAAAACATACACCTATATTCACTATTTTTTATTGTATTTAAATGTAAAAGTGAACGATCAAGACATTGCAGATAAAAAAAGAGCATGCAATTTGAGAGATTGCCACGACTAATATAAGGACATGTAATAGTGAATTTAACGATGGCTCAAGAAAACAACCACCTATATTCACTATTTTTTATTGTATTTAAATGTAAAAGTGAACGATTAAGACATTGCAGATAAAAAAAAAAGCATGCAATCTGAGAGATTGGCACGCCTAATATGAGACATGTAATAGTCGTGCCTAAGGAAGGCTACAGAAAACATCCACCTATATTCACTATTTTTGGCCAAGTGTACGACTAAGAGATAAGCAATCGGCTTGCGTTTAATTGATCGCATATTTCGAGCAGTTACACTATCAATAGAAAGTTCAGTGTTTGAGTTTGGCGGTCCCCAGCGGATTGATTGTCATATTGGAGAGGGCCAGTCATTATGACCAATACCCTCGAGTAACTGGAGCCCGTGTAACTAAATCATGGAGGCTATGACAGCAGCATCAATACTTGCCATTGGTGCAAATAGATTACTTCCTGTTGTTTAAGATTCTGAACCTCCCCTTGTATTTTCAATCATCCAGACTATTATATAGCAGTCTCTGGTGAACGTGATTTAATTTCACGTTAGAAATGGATAGAGTTGCTGAACGCTGAGAAGTGGTATGATTTCGGTTGTAATCTTAAACTTATTTTAGTTTCAAGAATAAATTTAATGAAAAAGGGTTTTTAAAAGCACAGTTTTATTGTTGTATTAAAGAGTAAAACTTTTTATTTTAATTATTTTCTGCATTTTAGTCTTTAATTAATAATTCGTTATTATAAAAGTAATAGAATTTGGAGCTCGATTTTTTTTGTCTCAAATACACTACAAGATGGCGACACTCGTATGTAATGGAAATTCAATTAAAATTAATAGATTAACTGATAATTAAATTGTGAAAACATTAAAATAGTGTACTATCATCAAGAACCAACAAAGTGAACCTGGTACGAAAGCTGTGACACATTTGGAAGCAGGAGTGAAAAATCAGATAAGACATTCTATCTTTACAAACATGGAAAGAGCAAAGTGAAATTAAGGGGTCTATTCTGGTACCCCGGTTGAAAT
>BGPR01001853.1:97510-117927 GCA_013235015.1 Araneus ventricosus | reverse complement strand
GTTTTAGACGGGTTGAAAATACATTGAGTAAATAGGAAATCCGTCAGGACCAAAGAAAATATCGTTATACACAACAGAGTCTGAAACGTGATTATCGTTTTAGACGGGTGGAAATACATTGAGTAAATAGGAAATCCGCAAGGACCAAAGAAAATATCGTTATAGGCAGGTTTATCGTTACACACAGATTTCACGGTAAATGCATACGTTCATATACACTAGCATCAGAGTCGGAAATAATTCGATTAGACACTTCTAACCACTGCAAGTTTTATCAAAAACCAAATCTGCGCTGATACAACAGAAGAAAAGTTACTTTTTCCGATATTAAAATGGAGGGCCGCTGGCCTTGTGGTAAGGTCTTGTCCTCGGAGCCGGATGGTTCCAGGCCCGAAACCCGATCCGATTTCACCAACGATCCGCTATCCATACGAACCTGGTACAAGCTAAATGCGACGTCATGGGCCAACGCCCTCCCATTAGTGCGGCGTGGTGCGGAAGATCAGAGAGGTCGTCTAGGTCATCTGACCACGGCTCGAAATGATGATATCCGTCCAAAATAGCCTCGTGTTGCTTGTAAACGGGCCGTTAATCTAATTAAACTAACATAAACTAACTAGCATAACTAAAATTAACATAATAAATATATTACCCTAGCTTTCAACAATGGAAGACAAGCACGCAAATGAATATTCGTTACAATGAAAACGGTTTGAATTGCGTTGCAACAATGAAAAGCATTGTTGTAAATTATGCCAAAAAATATTTATTAAAATTAGAGAGAAAATCGTACGGCAACTTGATTGATATCATTGAAAAGTTTAATTTTTGCAGTTTCTGGTGGTGTAAAAATAATTTTTGTGCTTCAATATTTTCGAAAGTTATTAGGGATAAACGCCGAAATTGCGCTTAATTTTTAAGTAATTAAAATTTCGAAAAAAAGGCACACAAAAGGTGCACATTTCCTCCCTCCAAAGTATGTTTGTACCAGTTTCGTAGCTCTAGCTCGAGCAGTGTGTCCTGCAGAGCGCCAACACACACACACACACATTCTCCTTTATTATTAGTAGAGATAATGAGCTATAAATTAAGGACTGAAAAGTAGAAAACAATTTAAATTTAAAAAGTTAGTAATAAAAGTGTTTTTCATAACATATTTATTATATTTATATTAATAATTATTTCTCTTGTGTTGTTTGCACGTACATATAATCAATCTTTCTATAATATAAATATATATTTAAATTCTATCAAAACAATGATGTAGGAGGAATGTCATAATGCAGCGTAAGAGAAGTCAGTCTTTATTTTTACATGAAAATCTGTTCTGCTCCTTTTATATGAAAACTGTGTTATTAGAATGCTGCTTTCTAGGAAAGGTGTCGACATTTTGCAATGTATTGTATAGAAACCATATAATCAGAAATCTAACTTGTAAAACAGCTAAATATTAAAAAGAAATACTCAGTGGATATTCCTTCTATTTAATGCTGATTTTTTTGAAAGATTTTAACCTATTCGAATAAATGACGTGTATTTTTATGTAAATCTGCAATTAAATCAAAGTATACTATTTTAAAAGATAAAAATAACTTGGATACGCTTAAGCATCGCGGATGTCTTTTACATTCTCATATGAATAAAATGACAATTAATTTCCCAAATAGCATGGACCATCTAACTGCGAGGTTAAATAAATTTGTCGGACAAGAGGTTAGTTACAGAATAAAAGTCCTAGAATATGAATACAAAATTCTTTTTACTTAAAAAATACCTCAGAATACAAATGCATGACAACTTTTTTTACCCTCCTCACATCAGAAACTTCATTGACAAATGATACAATTAATTCGCATTAGAAGAATCGAAAACTCTTTGTTCACATAAAATCTCACAAAAATTTCCTCTCATCTTACAACCATCAGATGGATCGACATCCACAAAAATATTGAGGCTCTCCTCTCCAGATTAAAGTTATTTTCCACGATCAGCAGCCCGGAGTTCCCCTCTCTGTTATCGACATGTCTGGCAATCTCCAGACAGAAAGAATGACAACTCGATATTGCGCCGCTCCTCCAAAAATGTGCAAGAGTCATTGCCAGACAGCCATTTCTTGCGTGCTGTCTATTAGCTTTCTTTCAACCAATTATGTCGCCTCTGCAGAGAGGTGGGAGAGCAAATGGCTAACTTAGAAGCGTCCGCCCCACCCCCTCTTGTCGTTTTGGAAAGTGGCTGTACGAGGAATCCTAGCTTAAGTGGCATATCAAAAGCCCAAGACAGTTGGCATGATATCCAGACTTTCGGCACCGACTCTGGAAAGCACTGAAGGGAATGGGTAAAAATCGACGTTTTCGAATGAGAAGATCTTTTTGAATAGAGAAATTCAATTGATATTTTTTATTCATTTCTAAAATTCAATTCATTTGTTCTCAATTCCGCACTGACTCCCCACAAATCTGTAATGTTCTTCGGTACTTACGTATTAACGCCACCGAGGCTACAGATTGGCGGTAATGCGCCAATAAAGAGCAATCTTGTTTACAAAAACCGCCAAAATTGGCGTTAATACGTAAGTACAAAAACCGCCAAATTGGCGGCACTTAAAAACCGCCAAATCTGTAGCTGCGGTGGCGTTAATACGTAAGTACCTGTTCTTCTCATCATACGTCTCCGTTTCAATTGATTGTCCTGTTTTTAACAGAACAAATTTACTTAAAATGGACTCTATCACTTTAGACGCATTGCCTAGTTGGTGAGAAGCATCTTTTTAATGTTTTCGCCTACTATAGGGGCGTTGGTGTATTCGATAAAACTCAATGTTATCATTCTTTCACTTCTTGTTCTTTTAGCGCTTGGGAGACAATCTTCATGCTTGTGTTTTTAAACGATAGTTTTTTTTATAACCCGGCTTTGGCTTAGCAAGGACAAGATTGATGATGATTGGATGTGTGCCATTAGCGGCGTTACACCGGTTAAAGCCCACTAGATAATTTTGTATTGTTTCTTTTATTAATCTCTATTAGCACAAGATATTATAATATATCTCCAAGATGTTCTTTGATATTCTGAATGTCGCACAAAATCGTGAAGATATCGCAACAATATTTTTGAACATTTTGTGCTAACACAGATACCTGCGTCCTTTCAAACCATAGGTGAAGGGTCGCAGTGGCGTAGCAAAGCTAATTGGCGTCCGTGGTAAAATAGGAATGTTTTCGTCCCCAATCATCATGAGTGGCTTAGCAAGGATAAATGTAGACCGGGGCATAGTATTTTTTTCCAGCCCATTTATGATATTGTTACAAACACGGAAAGTCGCTTCCCAGCAATGTGAGTCTTATGGTTGGGAAGAGAGTTTTACAGGGGTAAATATGAGATGACCGACAGCAGCCACGTCTGGACCCCTGGCCATGGCGACAAATTTGGCGACTTTGGCGAGGAAATATGGGACCTCAAAGGTTCTGGAATCTTCTCGATATTTCTATCCTCATCCGTGTACTCGTGGAGCTCCAACCCACGGGAGAACGTTCATTCAAATGTTGACTAGGAAGCAGTGCGTGGCTGGTTAACCCTATGAGCCCTATTCCGCCTCAAATCGCCCCATTCGACAGAGGCCGGACTCAGGCGGTTTCGGGCACCTGGATGAATTTTACGGGGGGGAAAGTTCTTTGTTGCCAATTGATCGCCCAAACTTGGCTGTCGTCCTCCTGAAATTTCTGTAAAGAAAGGAAGGATTTCATTCTGTTTTCGTGAACGAGAATTTACTTCAGTTTTTGAGCTACTGGAATTCTTACTCTTGCCGGGTTCAGAGAGTTAAATGTGGACAATAATTTAGCAGGGCATGGAATATTGAACGACAACGAAATTGCGCATTGCATTACCGAGACTGTAAAATGACCTAAATCTCTAAAATGACCTAACCCCCTTCGTACAGGAGCGGAGTATAAGTCACAGTTCTGCACTAACACACGTCGAAGCTCTTCTTGATTACTTAGGACATCAAGAAAACAGTGACTGCGCAAAAAATTAAAACTGAGAAATCCAAGCAGCACCATGCAGCGTAAAACTATTGAAGAGACGAAGCAGACAAGCTAACTTCTAACTTATTTCAAGCAGCAATAAATTAAGCAAGCGATATCTTTCAAACTACTGTATCTACTCTTTATATTTCGTATATATAATGATTTATCCGGGATTTCCCATTTCCAATTTATTCTGGGTAATCCAGAGACAACTGAATGCTGAAATGTTTCAATTACTTTTAAATGCATTACAATCGCATTCAGGACTATTTACATGGGACCAGTGATAACCGCTTAGCCTTTTCCGTGCTATCAACTTGAAATGTTACTAAATATACTTCTGAAAGCTATCCAAAACATACTACCCAAAAGGGTTCAACTGAGTACCTCTTTCTCTTTGCAACCGGATAGCATTATCGCGCTACTGGGAAAAAGAAGATATGGTCCAATAGCTTGTCAGAAGATTCGTGACAAATCCTTTCGCGTGAGTCGAAGCTTGCCTTGAAACAATCCTAGTATTGTCGGGGCAGAACTCCACCCCATCAGTCAACAGTTTCATTTGTCTTGGAGCCGACATTCTGTCAAGTGCAGTCCCCCCCCTCATGAAGGGGGGGACGAACACAGAACCAAGGGGGTGGAGCAAAAGCCATCCATCCCCAATCTTTGTGTGCGCGTCTTTCCTCAAAAAGAGCTTGTCGCCGGTATCTTAATCTGATTTGTCTAAACATGTCGAGGTTTTAATCTGCCCCCCATCACTCATTGTCTTGAGAAAGCTTTTTTGTGCCCGTATGCTCTTTGTTTGGTTTTGTCTCGTCGGAGCGGTTGACAGAGCTGTTCTTAAAACTCAATTAGGATGCTCAAAAGAATAAATTATCATATATTAAATGATGACAGATCATTGTATTTTGATTGTGGTTGATCTGAATTGGATATACTCCAACTCCCTTCCCAAATCTTAATAATTTTCGCTCTTAAACAATAGCGTTTTAATTTCGTGATTTGTACCCGACTTAACTGCAGTTCTTCTATATATCTTTTCTTATATGATATTTTTCTTATATTATATTTCTTATATTTTAACATTTTTAATTTTTCTTATATATATTACAATTAAATATCTCGTCTTTTCCAAGATAATTCAAATGTTTTAATAGTGCCAAACTCGCCAAAACACTAAAATCAGGGAAACTACTACCCTCTTCAAACGAATTTAAAAATAAAAATTCTTACATAGATCTAATTTCTTATTGCTTCAAGGAACATTTATTCCAAATTCGAAGAAAATCGAATAATGAGTTCGGTCGTGATTGCATAACAAGCAAATTTACAGACATACGAAAGGCTGAACGGCCGAGTTCAAACGGAGACCTCGCTTCGATTGGTCAATGAATCAAATGTCTACTCTTGTTAACATTTTTAATTTTTTCTTATATGACGTTCTGTTCTTAAAACTCAATTAGATTGCTCAAAAGAATAAATTATCATATATTAAATGATGACAGATCATTGTATTTTGATTGTGGTAGATCTGAATTGGATATACTCCAACTCCCTTCCCAAATCTTAATAATTTTTCTATTTCCCAATTTTCGCAATTTCGTAATTTGTATCCGAAGTTAACTGCAGTTTTTGTCATTGACTTCCTCGCATACTTAGACAAGTAAGGAGCGTTTTGTGCTTCCGCAGTTAAGAGTGTTAATTTCGTCGTATAGTGAAGAGGCATGTATGCATTTTAACCCCTTAACTGGTTTGCACGTACGCCGTACGTGCATCCAGTTAACTAAACTAAAACAAAGTCATTCAAAGACGTCATAATTCGATACAAAAATTACGTGGAATTCGTAAACATTTCAGCTATACTTTAGGTTCTCAACTGAATTACACTGAAGAGCCAAAAAAAACTGGTACAGGCATGCGTATGCAAATAAAGAGATATGGAAACAATCAGAGTACGGCGCTGCGGTCGGCAACGCCTATATAAGACAACAAGTGTCTGGCACAGTTGTTAGATCGGTTACTGCTGTTACAATGGCAGGTTATCAAGATTTAAGTGAGTTTGAACGTGGTGTTATAGTCGACGCACGAGAGCATCTCCGAGGTAGCGATGAAATTTGGATTTTCACGTACGACCATTTCACGAGTGTACCGTGAATATCGGGAATCCGGTAAAACATCAGATCTACGACATCGCTGCGGCCGGAGAAAAATCATGCAAGAACGGGACCAACGACGACTGACGAGAATCATTAAACGTAACAGACGTGCAACCCTTCCGCAAATTGCTGCAGATTTCAATGCGGGGCCATCAACAAGTGTCAGAGTGCGAACCATCAACGAAACATCATCGATATGGGCTTTCGGAGCCGAAGGCCCACTCGTGTACCCTTGATGACTGCACGATATTAGGCAGGTGTACCAGTTTTTTGGCTCTTCAGTGTAAAATGGTAACGCGTTCTCAAAATAGAATGTGTCATCTATTTGGCCTTTGAACGATTGGGTCCTAAATTTCACAAAGATTTTCAGTTTTGGTGCAAATATCACATTTTAAAATTCATTACTCTAGATTGTTGCGTTCCTGAGGTATTGTCTCCAGATACAAAAGAAAAGACAGACTGACAGACTCTTTGTCAGTTTTGGTACAAATTGTGATTGCAGATCTGTATCACAATTTGTACCGAAACTGACAAAGAGTCTGTCTTTTCTTTTGTATCTGAAGACAGTAACTCAGATCTGCAATATTGATGTCAAATCCATATGCCGAATGTCTTGTATCCAGTTCATTGAGTTTTTGTGTTGCCGTGTTCACATAACCAATAAAAGACAGACGGACTTTCTTTTCTCGATTTCCATCCAAAAGTTGGCAGAAATCTACAATGTTGGCGAAAATAATATACGCCAAATTTCATACGCCCAGCTCGTTCTATTTTTGAGTTATAATGTTCATAGTCATTATTCCAAATTTTTCTGGAATCGGTGAAGATTGAAATGCATTGGTCAAATTTTTTGACTATTAAAATAATTTCAATATATACGTCATATAAGAAAAATTAAAAATGTTAAAAAAAGTAGAAATTTGATTCATTGACCAAGCGAAGCGAGGTCTCCGTTTCAACTCGACCGTTCAGCATTTTCTATGTCTGTAAATTTCTTTGTTATGCAATCACAACCAAACTCGTTATTCGATTTTCTTCGAATTTGGAATACATTTTCCTTGAAGCAATAGGAAATTATATCTATCTAAGAATTTTTATTTTTCAATTCATTTGAAGAGGATAGCAGTTTCACTGATTTTAGTGTTTTGGCGAGTCAGGGGAGACATTTAATTGTAATTTGTTAATACTGATAAAAGCTGACGTTTAATTGTAATTTTGCTAATACGATAGAAACAGTCATATAGTTGTAATTTTGTCAACACTGATGAAAGCAGACATTTAATTACAATTTTGTTAATTTGTGTAAATAATTCCCATTGAAACAAAAGAGAGAGATTAGTTCATAGTTCCATGATGTCATTTTTTTATGCAACTTAATTAATAAGTTATTGTATTTCTGTGGTAAATGCCGGGGTAAAATTTTTGCATAATATAGGTATGCAATATTGTACTCGATTGCTTTAAGATTTTAAAATATAACTTTGTAAAGTACTGTATAAGGAAGGAAGGCACTTCCTCTAGAAACAAATTATGATGTCTGATGACCCTGAAAACGATATTGTCTTTATCCCTCTCGTACCGAGCGAGGCGGTGCCGGGAGGTCTAAAAATTTCCCCTTAACAGCTACGAAGGCCAGTCTAGGGCGATTGGCTTCTTTTGAGGGGAGGTGAGGTTCTGAGATCGCTTAGGAGATAAGCGCGGTAGGGGGATCCATTTATCCTTGCCAACCACAGCTCATTTCCATGCGCCTTAAGGGAAAGTTATAGCAGGGGTGGGGTGGTGAGAAAAAATGACCAATCAGGTTGGGAGAGTCCAATTCATGCCGTTTCCTCCTAAAAACTCCCGGTTTTAAAGGAGCTAGAAGGAAAAAGTCGCCCCGGGATTAAAGAGTTAAGGTATCCGACTGTGTTCAGAGACATTTTTTTGAAAAATAACTTATATATAATTTTAATGTTATTTTTCAACTGCATATGTTTTAAAACTATGAAAATATTGTAAAATTGGTCTTTCAAAATAATATTTAAAAAAAAAACTACTGAGAAATTTGAAGAAAAATGACTAAAATATTTGCCTTACGCTAACAGCCATAGACAAAATCATATTCTAAATATACATAAATCCTTGTAGGAGTACATTTTTATGACAGTTATCTGTGTTATGCTCTAAAATATTTCTTGCACTTCAAGATAGTTTTGAGATGTAGCTGAACATAGTTACTAAACTGGTAATTTTTCATAAAAAATACTTTTCGTTTATATTTAAGCACTTAAAAATAATACCTGATTTTAAAATTGATCTTAGTTTTTAGAGGAAAACATCAAGCATATTACAGAAAACAATCTCAGAAAATTTCATATCGATACTTGGATAACTTTTTGAGAAATCATTGTTACGGTCGACAGTTTTCCTCAAAAATATCATTTCTCAGAAAACATATTTAAAGTTTTCATGTAACATAAAATAATGCTTACAGTTCGGTAATAAAACAGCTGTAACTCCATTTGTAATTCACGTAGAGTAAAAAGTGAGACAGTTTTAGAAAGGTGATTAAAGAGACTTCAAAATTAAGTCATAAAATTTGTTTTGATAATTTCATCAGAAACGACGATTTTAAACCAGTCGGATACCTTAAAATGAATGATAACACAAGATAAACCTTGAAAGAATGCGTTGAAGAACACTATGTGTCATGTAGCTGAAAGCTGGCCATCTCTACTTGTCAAAAATACGATTTTTGAAAAGCTATAAGTCCCTTTGATACCCTTAATAACTCACCATCATGAACTGCATACTAGAATACATTGCATAAACGCTTACAGTTTTTCTTCCATACAGTTTTTTTTAATCTTCCAGCGGGCGCGCCTGCGCAAATTTTACGACAAACAGGATTTTTCATACCCTGTTCTCTTATTCGGAGTCAAAACTGCCTGAAAGTCATTGGTATTCCTTCATGCGACCCTTCTCTTTAGGATTAAAAGGGTTTATCCGAGTTTCAAGGTGATTTTATACTGTTTTATGCTTCTGTCGTAAAGTTTATGCAGCGCGCCCGCTCGTGTAACTTGATAATTTTTTTCACATCTTAAAGTTTCTGTTTGATAATTATATATCTAGTGCGGATTAGAGCAATTTAATATTTCATTTTCCATTATCAAATATATTTAATATGTAATAAGCCTGCCAACAATCCACCAAGCCGAGGAATTTTCTTGAGAAACTTAACGTTCAGAACCAGTGGAAGTGGTCTCCCCTAAACTTTCTCGTATACTTCTCGAAAAAGGTGCTGTTTCCCATCCCCCCGCTTGGATAAAAAAATTCGAACCTAATGTAACCCAGGATCCAATGACTATCAGAAAATATTTAGGTAAAGAATCAAATGCACAGATGCGTTCCGTATTAAATGCGTACCGATTTCTACTCTTGCTGGCTCAAGGACAAATCGCATAATCCTCCCGCGTGCACAGATTGCTACCAGCACGCATGCGCATGGAGAATCGGATGAAAAAGAAAAGCGTCAAGCAGGAGTCAATAAATATCGTGCACAGAAGATTGCGTCCACTACGCATGCGCGTGGAGATGGCGGATTCGTTGGAGATGCGATTATACAGACAGTCAACCTTTGACGGATTTGGCCCAAAATTTTATACGGACCTACATTCATGACGATAAAACCCTGTATGAAATTTTATACATTTAACTATTCAAGTTTTTGAGTTATAGTGTTCACATGACCGCGGACATAGAGATAGACAGACTTCCCGTTGACGGATTTTGTCCAAAATTTGATAGAAACCTACAAATTATGTTCAAAGACCACATACCAAATTTCATCCCCGTAGCTCTAATAGTGTTCGAGTAATCGTGTTCACAGACAGACATAATTCCAAAATTGTGTTTTTCGGACTCAGGGAGGTCTAAAACGTGGAGATTCGTCAAAATCTCGAGTTCGAATTTTTTGACGATTACAATACTTTCTCTTTGTATACTTCGTATACGAGAAAGTAAAAAACACATTCTATCCCAAAAAATCTGATCTTCGCCATATGACATTACCATAACCTGAAAAAGCAAGTGAACAGCAACCAGAATTGAGAAGAAGAGCTTGTGGTTTTTGTTTAAAAGAAAGAAAACGATCACCAAAATACATGAAATGCAGTAAGTGCAATATACAGTGCACTTGTAAGCGTCACTCTCTAGTAAAAGTTCAATGTTTCATATGCAAGGACAAAGATTAGAAACTAAGGAAAAAAGAAGTTGTTGTCTTTGTTGTACAAGCTTATTTTGTATTATAATTTTTTTCTTAAATATTGATTAATACCTTTTTTATAAAATAATATTATTAAATCTCATTGTTTTCTCTGATTTCAGTATAATTTTCGATTTTGTAAATATTATTAAAATTAATTTTCACTCTTTATGAAAATATTTGCTTCTCTGACGTGTCTCTTATTAGTATTATGAAATAATTTGCAGCTGCTATAGTAAAAATGAAGAAAATTATTGTGTCGTAAAAAGTACGACACGCGCCCGCTCGTGTAAAATATTTTTGTGCGCCCGCTGGAAGGTTAATTTCATTTTGACTAGATGTGACAGAAAATCCACTTTCCTCAAAACATGTCTTTTTTGGAGATGGCCACTTTTGCGGCTAAATGACACACATCTCAGATTTTCTTTTTGGGGGGTGGATTTTTTTATGAGTGGGGGGCGCGAGGTCTACTCTTCACAGAATCACTAGTATATACTAAATGAGTGATGAATTGATAAGTATTTGCTAATATTGACGATCAGTTAGTTAGATTTAGTTTAGTTTAGATAAATTAGCCCTTTAACGTTCATTGATTTCGTAGGAAACCACACTATGAGAATTTTTTACTGCACATGGGCGAAATGTAACGTAATTTTTTTTCCATAACTTAAGAGCCAGTTATATAAGCCGACTTATATAAAAATTCTAGTTCAATACCATTAGTATTCACAAAGATATCGGCATTGCAATAGCTACATTGCTTTTGATCTCTAAGAGAAACAAAATGATGCACAAATTGATATTTTTTTAAATTGAATCTTCGAAAGTAATATTGAATTTTATGAACGTTGAATATCCTGAATACTCACGTATACTTTAAATTAAATATACAATTTAAATTTCATTTTGATGATAACTTATTTAGGAGGTTACGGTTAAAGGTATTCTCCTTGGAATTTGATGCGTGGTAATAAACTAGCATAGTTAACATCACTATCTATTGCATCCATTTATTCAAGGTAACTTGTAAAATATGAACACCGCAAACAGGACTAAATGTTCTAACTGGCTCGTGCAGGAGTGAGGATATATTATAAACACTAAAGAAGTTAACTCATAGTAACTATAACAACTTTAATAACGTAACAAGATGAAATTAAAAGGGTAAAGTAAATTATATTTAAATTAACATATTGGCAACAATAACATAACAGTGCTATAAGAGCAGTGCTAGAAGGGAAGTGCTAGAAGAGAGAAGTTCCAGGAGGACGACGACAGATAATGTCCTAGCCTTTATAGGATTCAATTCTTCTACGCAAGGGCAGGAAGGTTGACTGCGTATGCAGGAATATGCTGTTGCCACACTTATTAGGAGGGAAAATATACCATTACCGTTCATTGATTTCCCTGTGAGACCACAAATTTCTTGAAAATAAAAAATGCCAAATTTTTTTCCATTACATATTTATGATGAGCTTACATGTCTAATACTCGTTTTTGACATAAATTTAATAATTTGCAAAACGAAAATATAGTGAACTGTAAAGGTTTAATTCCCAACACGAAGCTTATGCAAGGCGCACATTCAGCTGCTTAAAGCAGTAGCTTAATGCAGAACAGGGCAGGAAGCGACAGAAAACCAGCGGGAGTGTTCTCCCCTAAACTTTCTCGTATACTTCCCCAAAAAGGTGCCGTTTCCCCTTCCTCCGCGTGGCTAAAAAAATTCGAACCTACTGTTTCCCAGAATCCAATGACTATCAGAAGGTTTTTCATTATAGTGATTGAAAAATATCTAGGTAAAGAATCAAATTCAAAGAGATGCGTAACGATTTTGCTCTCTTACCGGTTCAAGGACAAACTGACGTAACTACTCGGTAATGAAATTCCGTTCCGTTCCTTTCGCGTGCACAGAAAATTGCCTCCAGTACGCATGCGCGTGGAGATTCTCTTCATAAGTAAATTATACAGACCGACAGACAGTCAACCCTTTGACGGATTTGACCCAAAATTTTATACGGACCTACATTCATGATGATAAAACTGTGTACAAAATTTTATCCAGACAGACTTCCCGTGGACGGATTTTGTCCAAAATTTGACAGAAACCTATAAATTATGTGTAAAGACTACATACCGAATTTCATCCCCGTAGCTCTAATAGTTTTCAAGTTATCGTGTTCACAGACGGACATAATTCCAAAATTGTGTTTTTCGGACTCAGGGAGGTCTAAAACGTGGAGATTCATCAAAATCTCGAGTTCGAATTTTTTGACGATTACAATACTTTCTCTTCGTATACGAGAAAGTGAAAATAACTGTGTCGCGGAGTTGTCCAAGCAAACTGGAGATAGTTTCGTGTGGCATTTCGACTAAGACATAGGCGGTATTTGTGCGCGAGTACCAAAAACATATTAGCGGGTTGTTTTTAAACTAAAAATGTTCTTACTGATTTTCTCTAAGAAGTTGCAATCATTCAACAAGTTGCATTCTTAACACAAAATATGGCACTATAACCGTCGTGCATCTTATTCTTTATGATTTTGTGTTCCTCTGCTGGAATCGTACTCAATAATTTTAAGATTGCCCAAATTTGACAAGCGCCTCCTTTCAGAATTTTCAACATTTGTAGGTAAAAACTGCCGAAAAAAAATCTTTTTATATATATAATTCATTATTTCTTCATTTGAATTTATTATTTATTTTAAAATTTCATTTCGATAAGCGTTTTTCTCAGTGTAAAAACACTTAAAACACTGTTTCCCCATCGCGGGTGTTGTTCGAAAGATTGGATTGTTGATGGAATTAGATTAATACATGCAAAACAAACTGAAATAAGTTGTTGGTGCTGCATTCCTATACAACAGCCATCCCTGAAGATAATAAATAGCATATTTGCAAACTTATTTGAGGCTGATGATACATTTTAGAACAATGTCCATCTGCTTATGAAAAAGATAAAGAGAAAATGCGTAGTCGAACATTTGAGTAACATAGCAGTGGTAGAATTAAAATATTTTTTACTCCTTCGAGATTTATTAGCGTAAATACAAATATACTTACCGGAAACACTGAACATTTTTCAACAACAACACAGCCCATAGGGAAATGGCATGTGCAATGATTTCTGCGGTAATGTAAAATATTTTTTTATTATCTTAAGAAATATGCTATACATTAAACATCGCAAATCAAAGACATAAATTTTAAAATTCCACATTCCTCTGGTAAAAATAACGTATTTATTGATTAACACAGGCTGCTCTACGAAAGAGCAAATATATTTCCAGTTCAATTATTGCCATTCATAAAAATGTTGTTTAAAATGTTTCCGGTATAAATAGCAAATTATCATACTGGCTAGTTAATTATATTGAAGTGAATCATGAAAATCTGATTCACCGAATCGAAAAATAGATACTTTGAATAAATATAAAAGATATCTTTTATGGATTCATGCAATTAGTATCTGTTTCGCTTCTATGTTTATTTGCGTTCCGTTTATTATTCATTTATTTAAAGCAAATCTGTTGCTTTGTGCTAATGAATACATTTTACTGTCCTGGAGTTCGTATTCTGTTTACAAATCATGAAATTTACTTTTCTGTTATTTGATTTTTTAAGGTGAAGCATTTTAGTCGCTCGTATTCCGAAATAATTGAAATAAATTTGCGGTATGTTATCGCGAGATACTGTACACTCCGAAGGTTTAATGTTAGTGAACGAAGTTTGCATAATTTTTTTTCATTCTACATAGTATTGTGCCAAAATTGTCTTGTGGGTGTACGTGAATGCAGTTCAATAAGCTGGATTACAAAAATAAAGCTCTTTATTTTACAGGTATTCTAAGCAAAGAAACGTAACACAAATATTAAAACAGCACTTGTAAAAATTCACAGAGACTACCAATAAATCTCAACACAGCGCTCAAAGGTTTCCTATTAGCTCACCAGCTTGCTTGCAGATCAAAATCCAACTGACTCCTCTTGGCTTGAGAGCTTGCTTTTATACCTTTCAACAGGAAGTGACGTAATCTCTAGAAAGTTCATGAAACCAGTAGAAATAGGTGGAAAGTTTGAGGTCCTTCTAGAAAATCCCCTTTGTCGCCAACTTTGCAGCCAAGTCGCCAAATTTGTCGCCAAATTTATTGCCAAGTTGCCAAGTTTGTCGCCAAGTCTAGCATCTCAGGGAACGACTTTATAGCTTTGTAACAGTGTCTGTGAGCAAAAATGCTTATATTAGAGTCATAATTTTGATTTATACTAAAAAGTAATAGATCCTGTCTTTTGCTAGAGTTCGAAGAAAATTTCGTACTCGGCAATGCAATTGTCCGTAATTCGGTAATTAATATTAATTTATCCAAGAATAAAATTTTTGGAGCACTGCAAAAAGTATATGATCGTTTCCTAAGATTATTGCTCTCTTCTGAAGCTACAGGGAGCTGTTGAAGTTGAAATTCATTATTGCGCTTTACTTCCGTAGTGTAGATCAAAACATCTTAAACATTTTTACGCACTCTTATTTAACTTGACTTGTTTCAAGTTTGTAAAGATAGAATGTTCTATCTTATTTTTCACTCGCTTCCAAATGGGTTACAGCTTTCAAATTTTGTACACTTGTAGGTTCTTGATGATAGTACACTATTCTAATGTTTTCACAATTTAATTATCAGTTAATCTATTAATTTTAATTTCATTTTCATTCCATACGAGTGTCACTATCTAGCAGTGAATTTGAGGAAAAAATCGAATTCCAAATTCTATTATTTTATGATAACTTATTATAAATTAAACGCTAAAATGCAGAAAATAATTAAAATGAAAAAATTGTGCTTTCTAATACACCAATAAAAGTGTGTTTTTAAAAACCCTTTTCATTAACTTTATTCTTGAAACTAAAATCAGCTCGCGATTACAACCGAAATCGTACCACTTCTCAGCGTTCATCAACTCTATCCATATCTAACGTGAAATTAAATCACGTTCACCAGAGACTGCTATATAATAGTCTGGATGATTGTGTACCACAAGGGGGGAGGTTCAGAATCTTTAAACAACAGGAAGCAATCTATTTGCACCAATGGCAAGCATCGGATGCCGTTGTCATAGCCTCCATGATTTAGTTACACGGGGTTCCAGTTACCCGAGGGTATTGGTCATAATGACTCGGCCCCCTCCAATATGACAATCAATCCGGCTGGGGACCGCCAAACTCAAACACTGAACTTTCTATTGATAGTGTAACTGCTCGAAATATGCGATCAATTAAACGCAAGCCGATTGCTTATCTCTTCGTCGTACACTTGGCCAAAAATAGTGAATATAGGCGGATGTTTTCTTTAGCCTTCGTTAGGCACGACTATTACATGTCTCATATTAGACGTGGCACTCTCTCAGATTGCATGCTCTTCTATTTTATCTGCAATGTCTTAATCGTTCACTTCTACATTTAAATACAATTAAAAATAGTGAATATAGGTGGATGTTTACTTTAGCCTTCGTTAGGTACGACTATTACATGTCTCGTATTAGGCGTGGATATCTCTCAGATTGCATGCTCTTTTTTTATCTGCAATGCCTTAATCGTTCACTTTTACAATTAAATACAATAAAAAATATTGAATATAGGTGGATGTTTTCTTTAGCCTTCGTTAGGCACGACTATTATATGTTACATATTAGGCGTGGCAAACTCTCAGATTGCAAGCTCTTTTTTTTATCTGCAATGTCTTAATCGTTCACTTCTACATTTAAATACCAAAAATACATTCATTTTTGCATACTACTTTATTTCCATCCTCTTGAAAAAGCATTCCCTTGATTTCTTGCGAATCGTTTTTCTCATCGTTAAGATTATATTTTGTTTAGATCATCGTGAAACTAGCAAAAATAGTAAGTCACTAAATAGTAGTGCCCAAGTTTTCAAGCCACGAGCAGCCCTAATGGCATTAACCCCTTAAGGATCGCCTTTTGATTGCAATCTAATAAGATGACCATTCCTGTTTTGGAAAGGGGCTGTCGTTTTCACTCATCTAAAAAGGCATGGAATACTTGAGATGTTTATGGATTCTACGTAATTTTTGTGTCAAATTAAAGCTAATTAATGATTAAATTTTAGTTAAAAAGCCTATAAATGTGATAATTCGATGCACGTCAATATGACGGGCGCGAGACTTAAAGGGTTAATAACATTCCAAACCTTTTCTTGCGCTGAAGAACAAATTTCCAGTATTATCTGCGATTTTTACTTTAGAGTTGTTTGTCAAATCAGTAGTCCTCCCCTTCACTTTCTCATATACGCGTACGGCACTCATACTGATATGTATGGCATATACGAGGCCTTATCATATTTACGGATCCTACTATGGTTTGGATTGAGGTCGCTTTTCATTGGCTTTCAGCGTCAAGTGACTTCGCTTGCTTCTGAATGATGTCATAGGAGCGCGCTTAGTTTGGATTTCGATTTTTGTCTTAGGTATTGTATCATGGAGAAACCAAAATTATCTTTATCTTGAATTCATCATTCCCATTAGAAATCTCCAAATAATCGTAATTAAAAGATAATTTTGGTTTCTCCATGATACAATAGCTAAGACAAAAATCGAAATCCAAACTAAGCTCGCTCCTATGACATCATTCAGAAGCAAGCGAAGTCACGTGACGCTGAGAGCCAATGAAAAGTTACCTCAATCTAAACCATAGTAGGATCCGTAAGTATGCGAGGTCATATGGCGTACACGCAATATGGCGCGTTTCCTGTGAAGCTTCGTCGCTCAGTGAAATAAATGTACTATGTGTTTCGACAGGTTCCCTTTGGCCGATCGGGCTTAAAATTAGATACAGATTTACAACGTTGGTTTCAAGCTCTCTCATCAAATTTCAATTTCGTAACTTATATTTTTGAGTTATCGCGTTCTCCTACACACGAATAAATTGACCGTCAATCAATCAATGGTTTGATGGATTCCTTTCGAAATTTGATACATTTCTACAATTCTGATGATAAAATTATATGCCTAATTTCAGCTACGTTCATGAGTTAACATGCTCGCACAGACAAGAACGACAGATAGATCAAATTCCCTTGGAAAAATTTCGTCCAAAATTTGATAAAAATCTCCAAATTTGGTGAAATTACCACGAACTAAATTTGATCTTTTTAGCTAGTTGCGATTTTGAATTATCATGTTCACAGGCAAACCGAGAGACATAATTCCGTAAAGGTTTTTTTTGGAGGGGAGGAGATTTGAAGTACCGCGGTGGCCTCGGGGGTCGAAGGATTCCAGATTCGAAACTCGATTTCACTGAAGATCCGCCGTGTATTTGAGCCTAGTGTACGTTGAATCATACGTAGGGAGTCAAATATCTTTCCTCTGGTGTGGTGCGTAAATTTAGAGATGTGGTTGCAACTCAAGTGAGAGGTCCTCGTCCTCTGACACGGTTCAAAATTACTACGGGTCCGTCCCAAAACAGTCCTTGTGTTACTTCAAAATGGAACGTTAATGAATCCAAACAAATTACACTTGGGAGGTTTTAAACGTGAAGATTCAAACCTTCCAAAATAGCCATTGTGTTACTTCAAAACGGAACGTTATTAAATCTAAACAAACTACACTTGGGAGGTTTCAAACGTGAAGATTCAAACCTCCCAAAGTAACCCTGGTGTTACTTCAAAACGGAACGTTAATAAATCTAAACAAACTACGCTTGGGAGGTTTTAAACGTGAAGATTCAAACCTCCCAATATAGCCATTGTGTTACTTCAAAACGGAACATTAATGAATCTAAACAAACTACACATGGGAGGTTTTAAACGTGAAGATTCAAACCTCCCAAAGTAGCCCTGGTGTTACTTCAAAACGGAGTGTTAATAAATCTAAACAAACTACGCTTAGGAGGTTTTAAACGTGAAGATTCAAACCTCCCAAAAAATTGAAAAATTACGATCTATAGAAATCTGGAAGCCGAATTTTTTAATGATTGCAATACACACAAAGAAAGTACGAAGCCGTATTTTTAACTACTATCCTCACTAAAAAAACTTCACTTAAAGATACTTTTGAACGACACATATCTGACTGACATGGACGAGCTTTCCCCTTATTTAAGCTAGGAACTTCCCTCTAAAATTTGAAAGTACCGTAATTAAACCTCCTGCCTCAAAAGGAATTTGTTAAGCCACGTCCCAAAATAAATAAGTATTCGGATCAAGAAGACTAATCCAAAACAACGAAAGTTTTAAGAAAACAAAAATCAAAAATAAATGCAGAGCGCTTAAAAAATTGAATTAAGCTTGTTTAAAGAGCGGTTACTGTCAATTATCTTAATAATTAAATAATTTTCCGAAAAATCCCCTCTTAAAGCAAACCTTTGCTCCACCTCAGAATTCCACGCAAACCGCAGTGGCCATAAAAAAATTCCTCCAAGTAAGTTTCCAAGTTAATTTATAATTTTAACGACGTGAAGTGAAGTGGTGAAAGAAGTGTAACAAAAAAAGAAGAAAAGAAAAAGGAAAGAATCTGGAACACTGTTCTTTGGAATAAGTTACTTATTTCGAATTCTTTGTTTCTTTTCTTACGTGACTTCGAACTCCAGCTACTTAATTAATGTTCTCTTGTTCAAAAAACTCGGGAGCTGACATGCCTTGCTCCTAAAAAGAAGCGAAATCTGCGTTTGTTTTAAATTTGCGAGAAGAAGCAAAGCTAAATAAGATGCTCGTAATTTGATTGAAGCTTTGAAGGCGGATTTGTTTGAAGTTTAACCATTTATTGTTGCTTAACTCGTGCTGAAGAATTGTTGAGCGTTAACTTGAGTTTTTGAAAAAAATTGGAGAAAGTTCTTTGAATTATTTGCACTTTTAATGAGCGTATCGTGCTTGCTTTAAAATGAAAATATAGACAATATCAAATGATTAAGATTTCAAAATGTACGTCCTTGTATAAACTATTAAATCCATAATAACATAAGGTTAGAGCAAAAATTTATTAAATCAGTTTTTCCTATACATATGATTTATCAGCATGGCTTTAATTAATAGCTTTTGACAGCATAAAATGATCATCATGTCTATCAAACAACATTAAGAGTGAATTTCTATAGACTTAATTAAAGAAAATTCTTAAATTAAAGAAACTTTTCATTAAAGAAAAAGAAAAGAGTAATAATTCCTGTTGCGTTTCTCCCCCCTTTTCTTGATAAACTATTTTCTACTATCTCTAGCACTCCTATTTTAATTAATATTCTTTAATATACTACACATTAAAATGTCAACTGAAACCGAAGGTTGACTTTTTCGAAGATTACATAGCTTTCTTTTTGCATACTCAGTATAAAATAAGGTGAAAAAGAAGAGGACGTATCAGCTTTGCGTGTTCCTATCAATCAGAGAAATGTAAAAATTTATAAAATATATTACTAAAACTAATCATCGTGAAAATAAAACGCTCTGAGTTTACATTTTTTTAAAATTTTTGGGAATGAGTGGAATTCCTTCATTGTTTTTGTCTCACGACATATAAAACCCTTTTTTTAGAGCAGTTGTTTATATCCAACAAACGATCGTTTTCGTTTTATAAAAACAGCTGAAACGCCTACTTTTTTGCGAATATATTTTTTAAAAACTGATGATCGGGAATTTTTGTTCCTGTTTTTACGTTGGTTGAATCCGTTTTCTCATAGCGAATGTTTTTTTCAACTAACGTTTGTTTTCGTTTTTTGGAAATAATCAGAACACCCACTTCTTCGTGAACATGTTTTGAAAAACGTATCTTTAAGTAAATAATTCGTTTATTGGCTCTGCTTTGGCTAGACTCATTTATTATAGCAGTTGTATATTTTCAGCAAACGTTCGTTTTTGTTTTTCGAAAACAACTGAAACTCCCACTTCTTTGAAAATAGTTTTGACAAACGTGTCATTAAGTAGCAAATTCGTTTCTTGTTTCTACGTTGGTGAGATCCGTTTATTAATAACACTTGTGTATTTTCATCAAACGCTTGTTTTCGT
>BGPR01001853.1:53419-97500 GCA_013235015.1 Araneus ventricosus | reverse complement strand
TCGTTTCTTGTTTCTACGTTGGTTAAATTCGTTTATTAATAACAGTTGTGTATTTTCAGCAAACGCTTGTTTTCGTTTCTCTTCTCACAAATGAAACGCCCACGTCTTCCTACAGTGTCTCACCTGGATTTAAATAGATCCTATTCTTTTTATATCAGCCACGTTTCTGTTCTTTGAAAACAATCGAAATGCCCACTTCTTTGCGAATATGTCTTGAAAAACATATCATTAAGTAACAAATTCGTTTCTTGTTTCTACGTTGGTAAGATTCGCTTATTAATAACAGAAGTTTATTTTCAACAAACCTTCTTTTCCATCATTTTCTAAAATGAATGAAACCCCCACTTCTACCTACATTGTCTCACTTCGCTTTAAATAGATCCTGTTCTTTTTCCATGTCAAAAATTTTAATTTATTTTTTTAAAGAAACGAAACGCCCGAATGTGTCTGAAAAACGTATCATCAAGTAACAAATTCGGTTCTTGGTTCTACTTTGGTTTTCTACGTTATTTATTATATGGTTTTGGTCTATTGGCGCAAGAAGCATTCGGTGGATATAAAGCGTCAGAATAAATACTATATTTATGCCTAAAATAAAATACTTGAATTATCATGCTCTAACGCAATCGAAGTCTAAAAGATTTGTGAAAATGGTTCTGTTACATCCCGTTATTTATTACAACATTGTTTATTTTTCGTTTTCGTTTTTTCGAAACACACAAAACGCTCACTTCTGCCTACTGTGTCTCACTTCGCTTTAAATAGATCCCATTCTCTTGATGCCACCCACGTGACCGCGATAATGAAACGTCTTCCATCACGTCTAATTAAATCCATTTCGCAAAACCGAGCCACTCTCTCAACCCAATTACAAAAGTTCTCAGCATCAATATTTTCTCTCGAATTACAGAGATCACCTGCCAATTATCCCGTGTTGTTCTTTGCCAGGCAGAGACTCTGAAATATTAATCCCGCCCAAACTGGATCCCTCCCTCCACTGTGTCAGACATCTTACTATTATTATACCGGTGCAGTCAAGAACAAGTCCAGACACAATCTAACGAAAAGGCTTCGTTTTAATCGTGCTGTAATGCGAGAAGATCCTCCAGATCCAAACATCTAATAGCTGTGAACGATATATCCCGACTAACGAAGCGCCACCTAATTATATTTGGTGCCCCAGAATTTAATTAGGCGGCCCCAGAGGTGTGCAGCCACCGACGACCGAGGAGTTTCGCAGAAAACACTGGGTTTGCCTGAGGGTCCTCGCTCGGTTTTAGTAATTGAATCATCACCATCGTTTTGTGAGTCTTCATTGCCGAATTTCGTCGCTCGCCGAAATGTCTTTTTGCCGCCATATTTCATTTTTATCTTTGACGCGTCGAGAAATTATCGGACTTGGACTTGATGAGGATGATTGAGGATAAAAAGTGACGGAAAAAGTTGTTATTAATTAAGGTGGTGTCGATATTTTAATCTTCAGAAATGCATCGATGTTCCTTTAGACTTTTTATAGGGGAGTAAAACTCTTGTGTCTCCTGAGGTATGAAATTAGGTTTCTGCATAATAGGACATGCTCAATTTGTTATTTATTTTCATTCAACTGAAGCATTGTATAATTGTGCAAGGATGCTGAGAAATTTGGGGATATCATAAACTTCCTTTATTGTCCATACTACCATAGTGAGATGTGAACAGAACGCCGTCCCTTATCCCGTACCCGTGACCAGACCGGTCACTGAACGGTTTGATGGGCAAGACACGGGAAATTTATTTAAGAAAAAGAAAAACAAAATAAACAAAAAGAAGGAAATATATACACTATGTACAGCACAGGCATTTTCACTTTTACACTATTAGTTCGTAATAGTCTTCTTTTCTTCAGATGTTGAAAAACCTTTCTTTTATTTGAAGGGGGAATGTCCTGTAATTGAGCTACTTAGTTCAGCTCGCTTGGAAGTTGAAGGTTAGGGACGCCGGAAAAGATCTCGGTTTTCGCTAATGAATTTGATAATCCCACGAATTTTCTGCCTGGAGACGAGGTTATTGGCGACACTTTTCAGCCATTCTTGTTCGAAGTTTGGCGCTGGCTTCCTCATATGCCAAGACACTGTATAAACACACTCAGTAACATAGTGAAGTGCCGTGCCAATCCCACCACAACTTCAATAATCGCTGTCAACAGAGAGTCTAGCAAGAATTGCATTGCAGATTGGATTCATTGTTTGTAGCAAGGGGCACGCATATTGCTCTGTGAATCCTGCATTCAAAACATGCATACAGCCAAACCTGTTTTTATGCAGTCCTTTTCTATGCGCTTTTTTTGTGCGATTTTTTTATGCGGTATATGAATTCTAACGGTGTTGGCATTATAACACCCTTGTAATGTTTCCTATCAGTGTACATATGTAAACTGTAAGGCACTGTTCGCCTTTAGGCGGTATGTTCATTTGTTATCAACAGTCTCCCGATAATGCACATTCAATCGTTTTCGTTTTCGAATAACGTTAGTTATTTTCCTTTTTTCGACTACGACGAGTAGCAGTGAATTATGAGAATTTTGAAAACTTCTTCATGTGTAAAATGAGAGTTTAAATTTTGTTTAATGTTTCCATGTGTAATTTAATTATTTATTTTGTTTGAAAGCACTTTCTCACTATTTCGTAAATCTTGGACATATTTTCTAAGTGCGACTTTTTTTATGCGATCCCTCTCCACCGCATAATAATAATTTTCTTTAATATGTTATAAAAAATTTTTGTTATAAGTATTTATGAAATTTCTGAATATGTCTTTTTGTGCGGTTTCTCTTTTTCTACAGTACAAATACAGGTTTGACTGTATATCGTTACCTCGTAAAGTATATTTTAAAGTAAATGCAGTAACTGGTAGTTTCGAAGTCGAAATTGGAAATCAGGGCTATTATTTTAGAGCACCCTGTACAGTACTCAAAAATAAACAAAAAAATACATTAGCACATTGTTCATTATGTATTTCCAAAAGTTTCATTTTCTTTCCAAATTTTTCGAATATATTTTTAAAATATCGATCTATAAAATATTAACAGCAATGAAATTTCTTAAATATTAATACCAATATGTACAACGAAATTTCCTAAATTAATATTTTATGGATGGAATTTTGATAATATTTCAAATTCCTAAATTATCCTAATGTATTTTTAACATATTTATCCATAAATAATGAGAACTGAGAAGTTTCTTGGAAAAGTTACAATTCTCATTTTCGATACTGGCTTTGCATCTGACGAAAGAATACGTTAAAAGTCATTTATAGGGACGAACACACTTTAAGAACATATTTGCAGTTACAACATTTCCACCTCACGGATTGGGGCCCGGAGTAAGAGAGTCAACTTGCCCCGTGAACCCCAGACTGCAGGATATACAGGGTGTCCACACTTATCGTGGTCCAATAGCTAATTTGTAAACCGCAAACTATTTATACGGTCACCCAGTCCTATCAGTCATATTTAGTAAAATATTCTTGACACTCTAACATTTTAAACAAAAAAAGTCCCACTCTTCTGCGACTAAAACTGACCGAGTTACGGAGCTTTGAATTTCATGATTTTTAACCAATCAGCGGCCTTGTCGAGCAAGTGCTCCTCATTGATTAGTGGATCGTCTTCAAGACGGCTATTGAAATTGTGTGAAGTGGTCTAAGTCAGTGATATGCAAAGCTTAACTCGGTCAATTTTAGTCGCAGAATATGGAATTTTTTTTGTTAAAAATGTTAGAGTGTCAAGAATATTTTACTAAATATGACTGATAGGATCGGGGGACCGTATAAATAGTTAGAATTCGTAATTTTTTCAGAAATATATTTAGTGACTCAAAAAACATAAATTATAATTCTTCCCTTTATTTAAAGAATTTTTCCAATTGGAACTATATGTCTATCTCTAACGGTTTGCAAATTAGCTATTGGACCACGATAAGTGTGGACACCCTGATGTATACTCTGCTAACATTCATTAGATCCACAAATCAGCTGCGGTTATCACATAGACAAAGTCATACGATTGCAGTTAAATATCTGTGATTTAGGGGGTCTAT
Source organism: Araneus ventricosus (assembly GCA_013235015.1). Lineage (NCBI taxonomy): Eukaryota > Metazoa > Arthropoda > Arachnida > Araneae > Araneidae > Araneus > Araneus ventricosus. The sequence continues at coordinate 93,421 of BGPR01001853.1, read as the reverse complement.
TCTGGTACCCCCGGTTGGGTTGGGAGACGTCCCGTTGTTAACGTGCGGAAAAAGTGACGTTTCCCAACGCAACCGGGGGTACCAGAATGGACCCGTAGATGTCAGGTGAAGTGATTAGCTCAAAGCAATGACGCAAAACCTTGAGGAGAGAATGCTTCGAATCTTATAGTAAAAAGTACGAGAGACAATACGAATTTAGAAATGAATGCTAGTTATTTCATAACTAAAAGTCGATTTTCGGCCAAAATTCCAATTTTTTTATTTTTGATGTTTTGGATAGTTCATTCCTTTGCCTTTCTAAAACATATTTACTTTTGTCAGTAAGTTAATTAGAAAATGAGTTATTAATTATTTTATAACAATTCGTAAACCGGAAGTGGGCGTTTAATTAACTGAAAGTTGTCATTTAAAGGGACAGAAACCTGTCAAAAATTCTTTTAAACTGCATTTTTTCAAGTTAATATGATGTTAGTAAATTTTTAGGATTTTTTTTTAGTTTAGATACTTAATTTAGGCATGTCACAAAACTAAAATTTGATTTTTCTCAAAACTAGATTTTATGCATAATTTTCACACTTCAAACACGATAACTCAAGGTATTATCATTCGATTGTTCTGAAATTTTGTGAACACTTTCTTCAAATGTTTCTCTAGTGAATATACTAGAATAATGTATATTGTAACAATATTTTTTTTAATTATGGTCTTTTATTTGAAAAATGACATAAAAAATTTGCTGAAAATCTTATAATGATTGTTCGATTAGCTCTAAAATTTTTATTTATCCAAAGAATGTTAAGATTCTAGTACAAGCACTAGTCCATAGTATGTAGTTTATTTTAGTATTAGTTTTATTTGAATTACTACAGAAGTTTGACCTCTAGCATGTTTGAAGTTTTTGAAAATTTTCGTTAAAAACAGCACAAATTTAGGCTTTTTGGAAATTCATAATAATTTATTCTCAAAAATAATACTCTATTATTAATCTTTATAAAGTTCGAATCTAAAAAACATATTATGGTGTTTCTATGTAACAATTTTTAAAAAAATTGCTCCGAACGTGTTCGGATACCTATGCAGAATTTCCTAATTAAGGTATACGTGAACATAAAAATATAAATGATTATATCATCACTGAAGCAGATGCAATGAATTTAAAAGCAATATTTCCAAGAAAAACCATTTGATAAACCCCAAACATTTCTCTAATCTTGGTGCATTCATCGCGCAAACGCCGCCAGAAATGCTTCTGCAATTAATCATCGCCTCTTCGCAAAAGTTGACTCTTAAAATTCCAATTTTCGGAAAACTGCGATAAATGACAGAGTCGGGCATGCGCATTTGCGTTCAACATCCGAGATTCTGACAGGAGCGTTGATTAATAATTGGTATATTAGGGAGTTTCCAGAATAGGGGAGGGGGCTTGTGATCATGAATATTGCCTTTTTTTTGCCAAAGTTAATAATCGCTTTTCAAATAAATGTCTCCGAAACGACGCGCTATATTAGTTCGGGAGGAAAACGCATCGTTTATTTTCAGAAGGAGTAATAAAAAATATTTATCTTAAGTGAGAAAGTTTATTTATTGTTTACAAACAATATGTTACCTTTATTCTTAGAATAGCTGCTTGGTCAGTAATCGTTTTATGTTGAGTAAAGGTTTATTGATTGCGGGGAAAATTCAGTTATAGCTTACCAGCTAATATACCCGTTGTCGGAATGAAAAATTTTTTATGTTGTTCATTAACAGAAACTTGTCTGTTTAATTGCCAAGAAACCTGCACTAAAATCTTTCTTATGCACAAATATTTATGAATTTAATTTGAAGTACTTATGCTGTATAAGCGTAATATTTTTGGTACAATAAAGTTTTCTAATCAGGGAAAGACTTTGTGCTCACCCTGTATTAACCCTCTCCCACCCAACGCCGTCTGTTGCAGGCTTCCACATATCTATCCGGGGAAACGAAAGTCGGCTATAGCTGGCAGCATTCATTCGAGCATAATTAATCTTTATATTATACAGTGCACTCCCGATTATCCGGGTTAATCACCGGGAGGGATCGCACGGACAATAGAAAAACACGGATAACCCGAAAACTCCTTTTTATTAAAGAAAAATCAACACCAGTACAAAAATATAAAAATTACTTACATTTGTGCATGCTGTATAACATCAAACTAGGAATTTTCCTTCTAACATTTACTGTTTAAAATAATCTGTAATGCGTCTTTGCTTCTGCTTTTTGCTCATCTCTCGTCGTATATCGACACATATTTTACGAACCGCAGTAATGTCACCGTAATCAAATCCTCTTTGTCCCATATAATCTAACAAAGTTTCCACAGATTGTAGAGCAGCAGTATGAGAAATTGTATTTCCATCATTTAGTACATTTTCTGCATCAGTACGAGCTGATTCTCCAGTATCAAGTTTTTGAAAGATTTCTAATTTTTGTTTAACATTTAAAAAGTTTCGTTTTCGTTTCACACCACTCATTTGTACCAGTAAAAAATTGCACGCTACTAACTGACGATAAACAAGACGCAAAAACTAAAGGAACACGTGCGAAAGTGAAAGAAGACAATGAAGTTAAAGAATGACGTGTCAGGAAGAAGCGTGTTCGTACGATAATGAGCTAGCAGGAAGTGGGTGATTCATTTCTCGGAAAATTAGGGGTTGAACTGGTAGAGATTGCACGTGGAGGAAGAAGGAAAAAAAATCTATTCTTTAGCCTCCGCCGTCACGGCTGATAGTTTAACGGAATGAATCTCTCGTTCGAACATCAACATCGATTTTGCATGCTGCATAAACGTGAAAATGTTTCTCTTTAATTTTTTGTGAGTCCGGAATGAGCACGGATAATCTGCAAACCGGATAATCCGCGCACGGATAATGGAGAGTATACTGTATAATATATACTAATTATGTTTTAATTATAAAAATATTGTTTCTGTATAAATTATGAATACAAAGGTTTAAAGAAAATAACCCCTTTTCTTCCAAGAGCATACCAAAGTGAAGTTGTTTAGGCGTAAGACGCCGAAGACCGTTCACGCGCAATGCGGACATTTTTGACGCCGAATTTCAGTTCACTGGCGATGTTACAGCAAAACGAATCGCCTTAGCGAAAGGCAAGGTTATCACGGCATGGTTAACCCTTTCGCCACGTATGGGACATATACGTCCGGAGAGAACTTTGAGAAATACTTTTGGGATAGAAATGCTCCTTCGGCTAGCTAAGTCCTACCAAGATTGTAGAACGAGTTTGCATTTACCGAACATGATGTCCCTATCGTGGGTTGCTGCATTGCGGTTTGGTTCAAGGATTGCATCAGTTTATTTGATAGCTAAAGAGTGCTTATACTTCGCTTGTGAAAAGTATCGAGTAATTTCAATAAAATTTTAATTGATTTACGAATCTAAAGTGCAAAAGTTTTTTTCTTTAGAAAATTACTCATTGGAGACTGTTGGGACGCATATCCCCCAGTGATCACGTCGGATGGGACATGAATGCCCCGGTCCTACACCAGGGAATATATTTTTCTTAAAAATACAACACCTCTGCTTTGGAATTCTAGTGTGATCTATTCGCAATTCATGCTACTAAAATTGTTGTGGCGTTGAAAAATAAAACCACTCTTAGATAAAGGATTCAAGGAGTTTTTTTTCTTTGACATTCATCACTACATTTTGTTACAACTCAAAAGTTGCGTTTTTCCATCAAAAATATTCATTGTACCTTACTGGACTTCTCTCGATCAATATGAAAGAATGAGCTTATTTTAGGAACATCGAAGCTTGCCTCTTGGGAACTAACTTCTTACCAAGTTAAACAACAAAATTTACTAAACAGTCCTGTAAACCAGGAGGTGTATTTTTCTTAAAAATGAAACACCTTTGTTTTGGTATTCTAGCGTCGAAGTTTGTCTTTTGGAAACTAATTTCTTACAAAATTTACTTAATATATAATAAATGCAAATACAAATATAGATGAAAATGCATATACATATTTTCTAGACGGGGTTCAACTAGGAAATAGTCAGATTTTCTAGTAATATTAAATGATGATAATCAATAATACAGATGATAATAAATCGAGGTGCAAATTTTCCGGACAATCTTAAACTCAATCTGACTGCTTCTACAGATATTAGTAGAAACAGCCCGATTTTCTACTAATATGAAACTAAACGACATGAAATAAAATATTAGAAAAGTTCCTCCTAAAAATACAAGCGCCCACGAAATAAATTGCATGCCAGTAATGCAAGACAAATTCCAAAATGAATATTAAATTCAATTTTGGCTCCATTCAATCAGACGTGACCTGAAACTGGGGCCTTTAACGTTCAAACAAACAAAATCGTATCCAACCCTCCAACAGTAACAAAACAGCTTCCATTACCAGGATGATTTTTTATCCTTCCGGCCGAAATGCCCCCCTTTTTTTCCCTTACGATTGCATTAGATTTTAATATGGATGAGGCTCTTGGCCAAACAAATGGATTTTTTCCCATGTCAACATGTTCGCTGACAAACAATGTTTCATTCTGTGTGTCACGACACACGACCTCACTGGGGCGTACAATCACAACACTGGGGCACTCTCCTGACCAGCGCAGCCCCTGCACAATGAGTCAGCGTCACGCACCGACAGAGATAAATGAGTGGATATTTGACCTTTCAAGATGGGATTGAAAGGCTGTGTACCAGAAAGGGGGGCTGGAGATTGATAGTTACGCCTTCGGGGTGGTACATTTATTTCTGTACCGCAGGGTGTGCTTTTGTGGTAATATAATCCTCCTACCGTCTGATGTAAGAATTAGCTTCCTCGACCTGGGACGGCTATATTGCAATCCTTTGTGATACCTACTCGAGATACAATCGGGCGTCTGCTTTTTTCAATGGATCGTTCTGGAGTTGGAACTAACAGTTGGGGCACAAAAGAAACAGCGGTGCTTTTAGGATGAAAGATATATTTGGAAGAGGATTGAATTACTGCCGATGTAATCCAATAATAGCGTGCTTGTTACAATTGTCTCCTTTATTATAATATGAAACAATATAAAATTTTCTGATATTGTTTATTATAATAAAGCAGCTTCGATAATTCAATAATCATAAGTTTTTTGTCACAAATTTCTTCAATTTTCTTTTGTTGTTTCTTATATGAAGTAAGCAGCTTCTAAGAGCAGATATTACTCAAAGAAACAGAAAAAAATACGTTTCGCCTTGTCGAATGTAAATTGTTGTTGTAATGAATGTTTTGATGTAAGTTGTAATGAATGTTGTGTTGAATGTTGTTGTGTTGAATATTGTTGTAATGAATGTTATGTTGAATGTTTTTGTGTTGAATGTTGTTATGATGAATGTTGTGTTAATGTAAGTTGTAATGAATGTAAGTTGTTGTTGTACGTATGTTGTTTGCTTTCTCATGAAATAAACCATTTCAGTTCAAAGGAATATTCCGTGATTTATTTGCATATCAATGAATTTTACTATCAAACTCACCAAGTTCTGATCAAAATACTTTTTAAAAGTACAACCAAATTGAATTTAAATTAACTCTTCTTGCTATTACCACATTTTGACATTTAATTCTGACATTTTTATAGATTAAACTTATAACTTCTACAATTCATTGAGTTTTTCTTACAAACAAATTACTCGTGATAATTAAGCGTTAAACGTATCAAAGCAACATGAAAAGCTTTCACCTAGGAGCGTCAATAAGTGTTAAAAGTACTTTCTGTACTTAAAAGATAATGAAAACTATAATAAAAAATTAATAAGAATATAAGAATTTGATATAATGTATGTTAACAATGATTGTAAAACTTGTCTATGGATATGAATAGAGTATTATTTAATTGCTAAAGTGTAAACATCTAAATTAATTATTAATTTTAAATCTATCGGACTAACACCGTTCAAATTAACATTGAAGATGAACAACGTTAATTTGAACGGTTGAAAACGACGTTGATAATTCGATATATTATATATTTATTCAACTCTTTCTGTTTATATTGTGTATTTGGTATTTCATTGATAGTTCGATAGATTTCAAATTAATGAAATGTTTCTGTTTAAAATGTATATCTGTTAATATCAATCATGACATAGTGAAGTATGTGTGCTAAATGTATAATAAATAGGTGATGTTAAAGTTTGGGCTATTCATCCATGAAAATGTGTGAGTTTCGCTCACCTTACTCACCACAGTTAATTTATCAAGTCATAACAATAAATAACTTGAAAAGGTAGATTTACTTTTTATTATTTTTTCCACTGAAACTGTCCATTTACAAAATTCTTGCTTCATTTTCTCTTTCTTTCCCGCAAATTAAGAATAATTACTTTTGCGCCATGCAAATTATCCACAACAAAAACTTCAGCAAAAGCAAAGATTGATTAATTAATTTCCCATTTAATTGTTTCGTACTTGTTAAATCCCCAAACCTCCAATTACCTAGTTAACAAAACCCACGCTTAAGTAGCCGCGTTGAGCTCTGCAAAAACTCGCCATAAATCATCTAATTTGTAATCCAACACCAACCCGAATCCTTGAATCAATTTCCCCAAAAAGATTTAAACGAAAGGTTAAAACTGAACAAAGCTTTATCGCCCAAACTAGGCTGAGGCCACTCTTCACGACGCTGACCCCGGATTCACGACTCGCCGTTCACCCCGTCCACCCTGTAACTTCCTCAAAATCGTGATCCGCTACCAGTAGTTTACGTGATAAAGAACCGTCGATTAATCATACTACCTAACGTGATCTACCACGGTAGAATGTAGAGGCTCTGTCTGTGCTAATTTGCCAAGTAATTAGATTTGCTTCTAGAGTGGACTCTTGAACGACAGGGAAAGGGTTGGAAGGGAGGCGAGCTTTTGATTATTTTTGGCAACCCCCTGCCCAACTACTTTCACTGTGTTTAATCGTGATACGATCTTTTAGATGTAAGAGGAAGCTCGTTACTGAGCAAAGTAACCACTTTTATCTGGGTTTTTATAAAAAATAAAGAGGGTTCTTTTGTTTTCGGTCGATTTTCAGCGTGGTAAACATATTTTCGTGTTATTTTCTGCTGGGTTTTTTTCTTTTAAAAGATGTTGTTAGTTGTTGTAGATAAAAGAAGCTACTTCAAATTGATAAGGAAAGTGAGGAAATATTGCTGCTATTATTGGAGAATATTAAGAAACAAAGTATGGTTTAGTTTTTCAGATATTGTTCTTGGAATTGAAAGGAGTTGAGGTAAAAAAAATAATAATAATAAATAAAACATAGTATTAGGTTTTGAGAAAAGCTTTCTTTAATAAAGCCTTCGCAAGTTGTAATTAATAATTGAGAAATCTAATGAATTATTTAGGTATTATTTATTTTATTCAAGGCGCCGTTTTCAGCCATTGTTAAGCACGGCTATTAAATGCCTTAAATACTCTAAGAGCACAAACTCTCAAATCACATGCTTTTTTTAATATCTTCAATGTCCTAACCTTTAATTTTTATAATTAAAAACATATTCATTTTGCCTTTGTTTATTTTATTTCTACAATGCTGATAAAGCATCTTCCATATTTCTTGCAAGTCGTTCTTCTCATCTTTAAGATTGTAATTTTTAGCGACAATCGCGTGAAACTAGAAATAAAAGTACTAGCATTATTCGAATTTTCAATTTTGAAAGGAAATTCATTCACCTTGTAAAAACCATTTTGAAATAGGCGATTACAATAGAATATAATTTAAAATATCTAAAGAAAATATTTTAAAAAATAAGAGAAAAACTTGTGCCTTTAAGCGCTACGAACTGAGGGATCAGAATTGTGGTTTCCTAGCTTTAGCGATAACCGATTGAAGCCGAAACTTCGATAATCCCCACTCTTCGAATTCTATGAAAGTAGCTGGAAGGTCATGAAACCATTGACAACTGATTTTGAGGAGGAACGCAAAATATGCCCAGGAAATCTGAGAGATAGCCCATGCCTAATGGAGGGTTAATCTGTGAAAAGAAATAATGTACATCTAATTGCTAGAAAAACACGTTGAAACTAATAGTAAATCTTCTTTCACAAACTAACCAATACATCTTCAAGAATATATAATAATTATCTATATAGTACCAAGAGTATATACAGTGAAACCTCTCTGAGCGGCCACCCCTCCGTTCCGAGAAAAATTGGCCGCTCAGAGGGGGTGGCCGCTCTGAAGGGTTTTCGTTACAATTACAAGATAATTGCTATAATACATAATATAAACAACTTACTTGATGCTGTTGCGTTGAGCACGCAAAAAGGTGTATTGTTATCGTATTTTGTTTAAATCTTCTGTATCTTTTTTCTTTTTTTACCTTTTAATTTATATTTCTATTATTTGTTTCTGTATTATATTAGAAATAGCTGCATATGCGCCATTCTATATATTACAAAGAGTTTTAATTAATTTTTGAAATTAATTTATAGTTAATATCTTTGTTAAATCTTGTTAATTATAACTGATAATATAAACAAGTCTGACACATATTTCTTATTTAAAATGAAGTTTGAGACTTATCTAAAGAGAAAACAGTACTTTATTTAATAATTTTCGACATTTTTTGAAAAAAAGGATACAACTTGTGACTGTTTTAAGTTTTTACCCTTTTCGGAAAAAACCCCCCATTTTTTCAAGTTCGTTTTTCAGTTTAAAAAGTAAATCTGTAACCGATGCTTTTGTTAAATGGGATGGGCGAACCCACCCGGCGGCCGTTCAGAGGGGTTGGGTGGCCGTTGCTAGGGATTATTTTAACATTAGGTCTATGGGCCGAAAAATCCGTGCCACGAAAAATTGGCCGTTAAGAGGGGTGGCCGCTATGTAGGGGTGGCCGTTCGAAGAGGTTTCACTGTAATAATTATTTATATAGTATTGAGAAAATATAATAATTATTTATAAAATTATTTATATAGTATCAAGAACATATAATAATTATTTATAAAATTATTTATATTGTATCAAGAATATATAATATTTAATAATTATTTTTATTTATTTATTTCACCTACTTACTTATACTTCTTTTTATTGATGCTCTGTAATTGAGTAACTTCAGTTGTTTTTATTTTAGATAAGAAACTTGATTCAATTTCTTTTACATTCAATTTTTTTAATGGCTGACATTTATTATTGTGCAAGGTGTAGTTACTTAATTCCAATTTTTTTTAAAAAAATGAGATTTTAAGGTATTTATTATTTTTAAGTAATCCCTCAATTTTTGGTTATGAGATATTTACACAAAAACATTTGTTTGATAGAAGCAGGATTATTCAGAGATGAATTATATTTCGTAACTAATGGTTGCATTCTTGGCATTTTCCTCACACTAAACTGAAAATGTTGTTTTCCATGTTAATTTTAAACCAATAAATTAGTACTGAAGTTTTTAATTTTAAATAATAAAATTGTAGTTTTGGTAATCTAATATAAGCATAAAAATTAGCCACATATTTGAATAATCATTAAATTTAAAATTCCTTTTTACTTGCAGGTAAGCAAACAATAACTAAGCAGAATATAAAAGGAGATATATTTAACATAACATGGACGTCAATAACAAATCGTAAAAAGTTCTATAAAATAATAATTAAAATATTTACCTACAACAATTTATTAAAATTGTCATTAATAGAAATTAGCATCTAACTATATGAGTTCTTAGGCTTCTCTATACGACTTCTTTAAAAACAAACTTTTCATTTGCTTCGGTTATGAAAGTTCTATTCATTTGCTAAGCAAATGCCAAACAATTTCTAAAACATCTGAAAGAAAATTTTACATACTCTCATATTCTAGAAATTTTGTATGCTTCTTGAAAAACAATTTTTTTCATTAGCATCTACTATGAAAATTCCATTTATTTGTTAAACAAATACAAACTAATTCTTAGATATCCAGAAGAAAATTTTGCAAGCTCACATATAAATTTCATCCAAAATCAACAAATCTTAATCACATTAAATAAATTTTCCACTTCTTCATACCTGTTTCTGCTTTGTAAACATATTTGCATAATTTACTTTCATACCTATGCTCAATTATAAAATCATTTGACAGTAACTGATTTGTAAACACTTTTATACTAATATTTAAATGTTTGCTACAATATTCACAGGAGTACTTATCCTTGGATAAAAATGTGTAGGAGTATCAAATGTAAATTAACTCATTGTCTATGCACACATAAATTTCTTATTAATTCAATGAAATTTAAAGTAAAAATTAACGCAATACCCCTTACATCCTTAATATTAAAGATAATTTTCAGTTTTTATTTGAGATTCCATGAACAAGTACCTCAAATATATATGTTTTCTTGACCTTTCAACGTATTAAAAATTACTTTTAATATTTAGGTTTATTTTGTTTTAGAATTTCAAGCCAAGTATTTAGTATAAAAATACGTTAGTGAAACAATCTTTTAGCTAAAAGGCAGATATTTAAAATTCAAATATGAATTTTGATTTTACATTTCATAAAAATAATGCATCATGAAACAAAACTAGGAATTATCAGGTTGCAGATAAAGAAAATTTCTTGAATGTAAAAAATATTTTAAAATACAAGATTAAATTATTTATTTATTTATTTAAAATAATAAAATATAAACCTTTTCATTTTATATTTAAAATTCTCATTATAAAAATTGATCAATTCTTTTCTTGTCCACAAAGAAAAAGTTTCTGAAAACTCGCAACAGCAAAAAATGATGTTAAATACGTAATTTAAAAATTAATTTAAAAGAAACATTAAGAAATTATAATATTTATGTGACCCTAAATATCAATTTCATTTCATATTATAGCTGATGTTAGAGAAATATTTATTAAAAAGAATTAACACAAAATGACAACGCAGAAAATTTACAAATTCATGATTTATTTAGGAAAAAAATGAGTATCGTCAAATATTCTACGAATTAAAACTCAAATTGAATGCTAAATTAAATCAAACTAATTGCTAAAGAAATCAATATTTATATGACTCTAAATATCAATTTCATTTTATATTATGGCAGATGTTAGAGAAATATTTATGAAAAAGAATTAAGATAGAATGAGAAAGCAGAAACTTTTCAAATTCATGTTTTATTTGGGGGAAAAATGAGTATAATGAAAGATTCTTCGATTTAAAACTCGAATGCTTTGATGATTGCTATAGAAATCGATATTTATCCAAAAATCCTACCAATCCAAAAATTTGGTAGAAATCTACAATTTGGTGTAAAGACAGAGAGACTTCCCTTTAACAGATTGCGTCCAAAATTTGGTAGAAATCTACAATTTGGTGTAAAGACAACGTGCCAAATTTTATCCCAGTAGATAGTTGCACTTTTGAATCATCGTGTTCACAGACCTACAGACACAAAATTTCAAAAATAGTTTTTCTGACTTAGGTAGTCGTAAAACGAAGAGATTCATTCAAATCCCGTGATTGAATTTTTTGATGATTGCAATACTTCATTTACTTTGTTTACGAGAAAACAAAGTGCCTCTGCGGCCTACTGGTATGATCTCGACCGGAGGGTTCCGAGCCCGAAACCCGGTTTCACTAAAGATCCGACGTTTATTGGTTCTTCTACACGCTGGGAGGTCAAACGTCCTCCCGCTGGTGTAGTGTGGTGCGAGAACTTGAAAAGGGGGGATACCAGTCCAGATGTCATCTTCGTCATCTGATCGCGGCTCAATATGACGAAGTTCTTCCTGAAGCAGTCCTCGTGTTGCTTCAAAATGGGACATTAATATAACTAAACTGAAATACAAGAAAGTAAAAATGCCCCCCAATTCCTATTATGCTACATAATCGTGGCGGAGGTGGTGGTCCTGGGTGGAATGGGCGATGTACGCCTGGAGTTTTTCTCCTGGCAGGGTCACCCAAGGCGTAAAGGCCATTCCATTCCATTATACCAAGCTAAAGCATAAAGGCAAAGGACAAAGTCAGACTTCTTCCCTCGGGCGTCCAAGGTCTATTGCCAACAGAAGCTGCACTCTCCTCCTTTACGAATCGTTCGCCTATTTTTCTGTTGTGGGCAAGCAGACTCTTGGACTTGGTCTAGCTGAGGACTATAACAAGTGGAATAAGAAACAACAACAAAGTAAAGATACAATCTCAATGAAAACTATATCGATTAGTGTACAATTTGAGGTGATTACCTCTACAATATTATAGATAACACAAATTCTTTGGTATTCTTTAAACGCATATAGTTGATCACGCTGTAAATAATTAAGTTTTTTTCTAAAGAAGAATAATGTAGAATTCCGAAGCGAAGTTTCAGGTTTTGGGGAAAAAACGTGCATTTTCTCCACCTGTTGATTTTGCGATTCATAATTAAGGAGGTAATAGAAGTTGATTGAAAATTAAAAACAGGTGCGGGCACTTTTCAGCACCTGCACTTACACAACGTTGTTGTTCCTCACGATGAAAGCAATTTTAATTCATTATCTATTCACTCCGCAACTTGGCTTCAGGTGACGATTTTTCGCTAGTACTTCCTTAAAACGATACGTCCGCATTTTTACCTCGTAGCGTATATTTTAAAACAAAATATACTAAACTAGTCTGAGACAATGCATTAATTAGCGGTTCTTTTTATTTTTGTATCGTTAATAAAGCTGAAAATGATGGAAAATAAACGCAAACTCTTCTAGGTAATTTGCAATGAAATTATTTATTTTATTCTCTAGCTTAATTAAGGGGTACCTCTTCTTAATGAACTAAATAAAAGACACTTGACGGATGGTTGCTTCCTAAGCTCTGGTTTTATGAAACGGTAATTTATTTTACATTCCAGAGTTGCTTGGATTATAGTTTATTTTGCATATTTTTCTTCAAACTGAACCATGTTGCAACACATTCAAATACTTTTTAAGTTTATTAAAGCTGGGTTTTATGAACGTTGCTATTATTTTCCTGTTCCTTGATTTATTTATCATTTTTAATATGTAAGCAAATGCAAACACGAAATTGCTTCAAGAACAATGGAAAGAGGGAAAAATGTTTACTTAAGTTAAATTAAGTGACTGGTATGCCTCAGGCCTATGTAGAACCCTTGATATACTCAAGAAGAATGGCCTTTGTTAACATTTCTTGGAGGCATCCACCAGCTCATTCATGGTATCGTAGTGAAGACCCCGGTGCTACTATACATTTTAAGGAGGATAGGAAAGACAAAACAGCTTTGTTTCGCTTAACTTCCGGTCACTTAAAAACCCTCAGATTCTCTCGTGGTGTTCAGAAGTTCAATATCTGCTCAAAGTGCAATATGATTGAGGCCAATCTGCAATATCTATTTGACTGTGTTGCCTTGGTGTATGATGACCTGCTTAAGCGACCGGATTTCGTGTTGGAGGTGATGAAGGCAAACGACTCATGGATCTGATCTGATTCAGATCAGAAGGATTAGAAAGAAAGAAGAAGCAGCGACTGGTTTAATGTAGAGGATGAGTACAATATCTTTTCCTGGTTACAGAATCCTTCTGATCTGATTCAGATAAGAAGGATTAGAAAGAAGAAGAAGTGACTGGTTTAATGTAGAGGATGAGTACAATGTCTTTTCCTGGTTACAGAATCCTTCTGATCTGATTCAGATAAGAAGGATTAGAAAGAAGAAGTGACTGGTTTAATGTAGAGCAGCGGTTCCCAACCTATGGGCCGCGGCCCACTTGAGGGCCTCGGATGATGTATTAGTGGGCCGCAGGAGGCTAGTCAAGAGTCGAAGACAAGGAAGCTTTAAAAGTCGTCACTTGTATTTTTGCTTTATAAACAATATATTTTTTATCCTTTTACAGTAAGCTTTACCAAATGCTGACTTAAACGTGCATATAATATATAAATATATTATATGTATTTGTATTTTTTTCTTGTATATTTAGTTGGTGGGCCGCAAAATATTTTTTATACAACAGGTGGTACGCAAAACCTAAAAGGTTGGAAACCGCTGATGTAGAGGATGAATACAATGTCTTTTCCTGGTTACAGAATCCTTCTGATCTGGATCAGATCAGAAGGATTAGAAAGAAGAAGTGACTGGTTTAATGTAGAGGATGAGTACATTGTCTTTTCCTGGTTACAGAACGTACGCAAGAAATGCCTGTTGAAGACAGAAACTTAAAATTTTGATCATCGCAAAGCCCTGTTTTTACCCTCTAATACAAAGATCCCCAAACTTTATTTCCTCCCGCACCCCTTGATTAGTCCCTGCATTTTTGAATACCCCTACTGTTATCCCCCCCCCCCGAGCATCCCTTCGCATAACAAAGTTAATACTGATGTTAAGAGCTTAAGGTTAGCTTAAGGCGACCAGGGACCTACAAGATCGAGTTTTTCAATTTTAAACTAATCAATTTGAAATTTTGAAGACATTGATAGGAGCACTATTTAAGACATCACACAAAATTTCACTCCAATATCTATATATTAATACGTGTAAAAAACTTTGTACCCTTTTTAAGCACATTGCGCGCACGAAGGAGTGTGAGATTTGGCATAGTTAAAGTTCATATGGAGAAGGAGTACAGAAAGATAAAATTTATGTATAATATGCGTTACAAATTAAATTAAATTAAATAAAACATTCATTGTTTACGTTCATACACTGTAAAAAATTAGCGGAGTAAATGCGGAGTGGATGATTTGTAATTGATTTAATCCCCCCCCCCCTTAGTGAAATCCGTTCCAAGAGGGAGTTTATTTAGATTATTTATAAAAAACTCTTTGGAGTGAAATACAAAATGCGGATGATTTAAATCTGTCAATGTCAAACACATATTAGTCTGTGGTCAAACAATCGCACAGAGTAGAGATTGTCTCTAAGGAATTTATACATAGTATGTACTACTAATAAATTAAATTAAACATTCATTGTTTACCTTCATACTGAATGTCAAACACATAAAAGTCTGTGGTCAACAGTCGGAAAACATTTATTTTTTTAACAGCCCGGTTTTTTTGTTTCAATAAAAAATATATAAAAAAAATACGAAGCTCGTATTCTTTATTTCATTTTTTCATTTTTTGTATTAATTTTTTATTTAAATTTTATAGAATTTTAAAAAGATAGGCAAATTAATTGTGTAGCCTTGGCGAAACCTGGCCAGTATAGCAATAAAAAAACCCAAAGAAATTTCAAAAAACTCGTTATTGTTTTTTAAATATGACTTAGCCAAGCTATACCTCATTTTTTCCTATGGTTCATATTTTTCAAATAATCCGAAAATTAATGCATAATGACGTATTTGTACACTCTCGCAGCTGATGTAATAGAACAAAATTCAAAAAAATTATATGCAATGATTATAGAGGCATACTCTTTGACAAAAGAACCTCAATAACGTTCAAACTTAAAAATTTAATGAATTACGGTCGAATTTCGACTTCTGTGCGACTTCTAGTATTTATCTATTTCTGAGTTGTGGTTATAAATACAATTTTTAATGACAATTAATGACCTTTATGAAAAATGTTCCAGGTGCTTCAATTTTCGTTCAAATTCCAGGACATTTCATATAAGCATAAAGGTGTGTGTGGAGAAGAATTGTTGGCATTCATATAGAAATTATTTTTTGTTAAAATGTAAATATTTTTTCCATATCAAATACTGGGCAATTTTTTTTCCAAAATCAATACTATCGTGTTATTATGTGTATTCATTTTGAAATTCCTTTCTGAAACATAAAATTAATCCTAATTTTTGTTCGAAAAGGGTTAGAGTATCTAATTAAAAAATTAGAATGATTTCGAGTTATTTTGAAGCGCCTGAAACATTTATCATAAAGACTATTAATAGTTATTAAAATATACATTTACACATATGAATCAGAAATAAATATATTGCAGTGAAATTTTGTGTGTTGTCTAATATATTGCTCTATTAATGCCTGCAAAATTTCAAATTGATTAGTTGAAAATTTAAAAAAAATGAATTTGAAGGTCTCTGGTCGCCTTAAGGGACAAACGACTCGAATTAACTGAAATCCGACTGTGTTAGGAGACATTTTTTTTGAAAAATAACTTATATATATTTTTTAATGTTATTGTTCAACTGCATATGTTTTAAAACTATGAAAATATTGTAAAATTAGGCTTTCAAAATGATATTTTTTTTAAAAAAACTGAGAAATTTCAAGAAAAATGACTAAAATATTTGCCTTACGCTAACATCCATAGACAAAATCATATTCTAAATATACATAAATCCTTGTAGGAGTACATTTTTATGACATTTGTCTGTGTTGTGCTCTGAAATATTTCTTGTACTTCAAAATAGTTTCGAAATATAGCTGAACATAGTTACTAAACTGGTAATTTGTCATAAAAAATGCTTTTCGTTTATATTTAAGCACTTGAAAATAATACTTGATTTTAAAACTGACCTTAGTTTTTAGAGGAAAACATCAAGCATATTACACAAAACAATCTCAAAAAATTTCATATAGATACTTGAATAACTTTTACGGTCGACAGTTTTCCTCAAAAATATCATTTCTCAGAAAACGCATTTAAAGTTTTCATGCAACATAAAATGATGTTTACAGTTCGGTAATAAAACAGCTGTAACTCCATTTGTAGTTCAAGTAGAGTAGAAAGTGAGACAGTTTTAGAAAGCTGATTAAACAGGCTCTAAAATTAAATCATAAATTTTTTTTTTCGTGATTTCATCAGGAACGACGAATTTAAACCAGTCTGATACCTTAATACTATTTGTAGAATTTGTTCTTCATTTTATCAACTTTTTTGACTTTTTTATAATAGTACTAGTTCCACGTCCAAAGAAATGAAAACAGCATTAGAATAATTTCGTATTAACTTAAAATGAAAGCTAACAATTCCTCGTCGTGTCTATCTTATACTCAAATGGAAGACAGTTTCAACGTAATTCTTGAGCTTTATTCCATGGATCATAGTTTTATAAAAAATAAGGTTCAAAGGAAGACATATAATCTCATCTCTGGAGTTGTGTCAGGCTTACTGCGATATTTGTTGTCAACATTTGCATAAGACGAGAGTGTCCTTTCCAGAAGTTCTGTGTTCGTGAAAGATGTTAAATATTTTATTTCTTTAGTTCCAAGCTGTTGGTACCCTTCTTTCATTGTTACCCAGAAGCTTTTGCACTTGCATAACTTTCAGTTTTTACACGAACTTAGAGGAAAAAATTCTATAATTTTTTTCATTTTAATCCTTTTTTTAAATTTTTCAAGGTAATCCTTGAGCTTGATTCCATGGATCTTAGTTTTATAAGAATAAGGTTCAAAGCAAGACATGTAATCTCATGTCTGGAGTTGTGTCAGGTTTACTGCGATGTTTGTTGTCAACATTTGCATAAGACGAGAGTGTTCTTTCCAGAAGTTCTGTATTCGTGAAAGATGTTAAATATTTTATTTCCTTAATACTGAGCTCTTGGTACCCTTCTTTCATTGTTACCCAGAAGCTTTTGCACTTTAATGACTTTCAGTTTTTACACGAACTTAGAGAAACAAAATTCTATATCTTTTTTTCATTTTAATCCCTGTTGTTTTATTTTTTCCGCTGTTACCAAGCCTACTTTCACGTATCTTAACTGGTCCGCCGTGTTACCCCAAAGTACCACAATTTGGGAACTTCTGGTATAATCGGTAGCACAACTTGCCTGTAAACTTAAGAAGTTAATGAAAAAATATTTTACGAAATTATGTGAATGAGGAAAGAAGTCCAGTACATTTATGTTTCCATGAATCCAAATATGTGATTTATGTTCAAAGGGACGATGTCGCATCCACGACAGGTTTCATCTGTAAGGCTATCAACATCCATATATTCTACATGTTAAAATCATAATTTTTAAGGAAACTGTTAGCCCTGTTGATCTTCCTTCGGGGAGTGATGC
Organism: Araneus ventricosus; assembly: GCA_013235015.1. NCBI lineage: Eukaryota > Metazoa > Arthropoda > Arachnida > Araneae > Araneidae > Araneus > Araneus ventricosus. The sequence goes on along the minus strand of BGPR01001853.1, from coordinate 75,525 downwards.
AAACTTGGACTTCTTTCGCCATTCATTCGGGGAGTGATGAAAACTTGGACTTCTTTCGTCATTCATTCGGGGAGTGATGCAAACTTGGACTTCTTTCGTCATTCATTCGGGGAGTGATGAAAACTTGGACTTCTTTTGTCATTCATTTCTGCTTAGTTCTACAGAATCAACTCCTCTTGCAACACCAGAACTTAATAAACACCACAGACTTGGCTAAAATTTTACATAAAACGTTTAACTTTCATGCCTGTTAAGTATAAATTGTTCAGGTCCTGCAAACAGATGATTGGCTCAGATGTACTGAATTTTAATTGTGATTCTCGCAGGAATAAGTGACGGCGATGTTTACTTCAATCGTTTTTGTTTCTCAGATTAATCGGATATTTATGTCTCGGTAGTACAAATTGTTCAGGTACTGCAAGCAGATGATTGGCTCAGGAGTGCTGTATTTTAATTGTGATTCTCAAAGGAATAAGTGACAACAATGTTTACTTTAATCGTTTTTGTTTCTCAGATTAATCGAACATTTATGTCTCGGTAGTACAAATTGTCAGATCCTGCAAACAGATGATTGGCTCAGAAATGTTGAATTGTAATTGTGATTCTCACAGGAATAAGTGACAACAATGCTTACTTCAATCGTGTTTGTTTCTCAGATTAATCTGACATTTATGTCTCGGTTTTAGATTATTTTAGTTACTTTATCGAAGAGTAATTTGGTGAGGAACTCGTAATTTCGAACCGTGGTCAGATGATGAAGATGGTACCATAACTAGCACCACCCTCTATACACTTTCGCGCAACTCCAGCGGAATTGGCAAAAGTTTTGAATTAAAATTTTTTTAAGACTTTTAAAGGCCATGTTTTGAAGTATCTGTTTTCAAAATAGCATGTCATTTTGATCCATATTACGACTAACAGAGACCTCTTAGTTGAGAAAATTAAATTCAGCCAATCTTGGATTTGAGAGGTGTTTAGTTTTTTAAAAAAGTAGTAATCAGTAATATGCACAAAAACTCTTTTTATTTGAGGGGGAAAATCGGTTTACTTTATGGGCTTTTTCTATAGCACTAATGCATGCAGAAATACATATTGTGCACTCATCTGTGAAGCTTTCGTTAATAGTTTTCTAGGAATCCTTAACAAGAGTTGTCGCTCACTGTAGAATTTCAAATATAATTATTTCACTAATAAAAATTGTTATTACTTCTGTTACTAACTTCTATTCTTATTTAATAATTAGTTTTTAAAATACTGAAACCTAACTTACAAGGCAGATGTGTGGTAAAAAAAACCATTTTATTATTTACGCCACAGTCTATAAATAGAATTCAATGTTAAAAATCCTCCCAAACTACAGAAAAAGAAGCCGCATATTCCTTGATTTGTTCCGTTAACTCATTTCGATAATTTTTTTCATTTTACTCATTTTTTTCCCTAATTTTCAATGAAATGCCAGTTTGAGCAACGAAATGAAAACGGTTATTATTATTCAGGAAGGAAAATTTAAATAAAGCAACTTTCAATAGTGTTCTGAAAATTAGAATTTTTGTGTTTAAATTATGTTCTACTTTTTAGTTTAACTTATAATTCATCATTCTAAATATTATAAAATCTTAAAATCATTTTTTTTCCTTAAATCTACTAAAAGGTGGCGTCACTAGTATGAAATCAAAATTTAATTAAGTTAAACGATTAACTGTTAATTAAATTCTGAAAATATATAAATAGTTATATCAAAACAGTTATATTGTTATGCATAATACAGAAATGTACAAAATTTGAAAAATCTAGCCCGTCAGGAAGTGAATGAAAAATTGATTACAAAATTCCATTTTTACAAACTTAAAACAAATCAAGTTAAATGAAAGTGTGTAAAAAATGAAGCCACATATTTCCTAAATTGTTCTTTGTAACTCGTTTCGATCGTCTAAATTGTGGCGGAACATCAGTTAGGGCTCACCGACGGCAGCTTAATGGAAAAGGTTAATATCATTCGGGAAGAAAAAATTTAATTAAAATATATTTTAAAAATACACTTTCAATAGTGTACTTAAAAGTAGAATTTTCTTATTTTAATTATTTTCTTCAGTTTAGATTTTGATTTATAACTCATTAAAAATATAATGGAATGTTTAAATCAAATATTTCTCAAATTTTCCACCAGGTGGCACCACTGGTATGGAAATAAAATTTAATTAAATTAATCTATTCACTGATAATTAAGTTCTTATAATTAAAAAAGCGAATTGTTATGGATAACATACAATAGTTCGAAATAAGAAAACTCTAGAAATAAATCTATTTCAAAATTCCATATTTAGGAACATAAAACATATTAAGTTAAATAGAATTGTGTAAAAACTGAAGCCGCATATTCTCTGATTTGCTCCTTGTAACTTATTTCGATCCTCTAAATTGTGGTGGAACGTAGTTAAAGCTCGTCGACGGCAGCATAATGGAAAAGGCTAATATCATTCGAGCAGAAAAAAATTTTTTAAAAGAGTTTTTAAAAATACTCTCTCAACAGTGCACTAAAAAGTAGAAGTTTCTTATTTTAATTATTTTCTGCATTTTAGTTCTTAATTTATAACTGTTTATAAATGTAATGTTCAAATCAAATTTTTCTCAAATTTGCTAACAGATGGCGCCACTGGTATGGAATCAAAATTTAATTAAATTAATCTATTTACTGATAATTAAGTTCTGAAAATTTTTATAAAAAGTGAATTATAAAATCTAAAAGTGAATTGAAAAATCTATTACAAAATTCTATATTTAGAAACATAAAACATATTAAGTTAAATAGAATTGTGCAAAAACTGCAGCCGCTTATTCCCTGATTTGCTTCTTATAACTCATTTTCGACCCTCTAAATTGCGGCGGAATGTCAGTTAGGACTCGTCGACGACGGCGTAATGGAAAAGGCTAATATCATTCAGGAAGAAAAAAGGAATCATAATGAAGAGCATTCTTCTTTATTGTCAGGTAGCGGAAGCAAGGCACAAAAAACGCGGGGGTCATTAAATTGTGTCCTTCATCCGCCAGAATTGACCATTAGCTCCGAATGGGTGTGCTGATGGCAGCGGATAATTACAAAAAAATGCTGCTCCGATGTTATGCTAAGAATTCCCAGAGGTTTGTTACTGTTGGGCAGGGAAATTAGGTTATTCTGGCGTTGGTGCGAGTCTTATTCGGTTCAGCCCAGCCGATTGACCAATCTTCTTGCTCAAATTATGTGCGGGACAATCGGAAGATAATGGAAATTTCCAGAAGTGTTTCTGGGTCAGCAGATGATTACGAATAATTCAAAAAATTTTAAAAACTTATACGATACGCACCCAAAAAACTGATTTAAACATCATATTCCTGTCCCTAACGGCCACTTGTTTTACTCAGAGGCGCACTATCACCCACTGTTTTACCCCAGATACCTGATCTGGTACACTCATCTACCAGAGAAATCTCAAAGTTTTAACACGTGGAATAAAACAACTAGTGCCTCATTCATCTGGAGCACCACAAAACTCTATAAACTTCTAGCATCAAGTTTTGATCTATGATAAAAGTATTTTCGACCAAATGCTGCTAAATAAGCGGAAGAATGATACATTAATGCAGGCCATTACTGCTATCAAATATACCCAGAATCGCCTCCAAGAATTTAAGTACAAATCACACCATGTACTTAAAATCTGGACACGTTTAATACATGGTTGGCCTTATGAATTTAAATCCTTTTGTATATAACCTAAATTTAGCGGTACCGGCACTAAAGTTGGATATTAATTCTGAGGAAAATGCATTTATACATTTTAATGACAAACACCGCCTTTGCTTACAATAAGAATTACGCCGAAGGGACTCATTACGAAACCCAAAATATTAATCAAGTCGAATTAATGTCTCTCTGTAATGTATTTCACCCAGACAGAAACATTAAAAAGGGGTTGGTTCTGAGAAATAGTTGAATACTATAGTAGAAAATTTATGATTATAATATTTACTATTACATATGTTTCTATATGCTACTACATATGTTTCCTGGTTAAACTGTTTGATTCCATTAAGTAAGTTTTAATAGCATATCAATAAAAATTTTAATTAATCTGGAATATATATTAGAAGCATCTGATTACGAATTTATAAATTCAAAATCGATAAAATGTTTAAATTATGCATTTTGTTATATTTCGAAAATGTTTATCTCTTTACGTAAATGGCTATTTTATGCAAAATAGTTTTGGCAATTAAGTTTTTTTACTGTTTGACATAGATTTTGAAATAAAATCTCTGACTTGCAAGATTTGCTAATAGGGTGCGCTGCGATAAGTATGATATGTCACTGCATGCCCAATTTACTATAGAGCATGTAAACAATTAACAATAAAAAATATAGCAAATTTTTAAAAAAATTTTTTAAAGTTTTTTTAAAAGGGAGCAAAATTTAAAACTTGAACAAGAAAAATTTTTTTAATTAGCATACAATAAAATTAAAAGAACAAAAGAATTTATTTGTGGAAAGAAATAAAATTAGAAAAAATTGCGACAATGTTTAAGATTTACTAAACCCAATTTACTATACGTAGACATTAACTCCTGGTCTCCGGTCTTTTTCATAATTCCGAGGGATAAAGATATAGATAAGGTGTATTATTAGTGATATTGTCATTAAAAGACATGGACATTATTATGCATGATAAAAAGAATATTCAAATTGTTCAGAACACATTTAAATAATATCCCTGATTTGATACAGAGAGTGTAGAAGTTTGTACACGGGCTTGTAATAACAGAATAAGAATCATTTATTACTCATAAAATACATTAGGTAGAACAAATTAAGTTCAACTCGGTATGTCTTTTTAAAAGGAGTCCACTTCGAATTCGACCGACCTGTCTACTAATTCTGGAATTCATCTTCTGACATCATCTTTGGAACACCTTTGCCATCTACAATACAGTCACTGATTAGTTAGACCTCTACCTCATGTTCCGATTTTAATCGAGGGAATAAAAAATGTCGCACGGAGCTAAATCCGTACTGTATGGTGTATTAGGCACGCGATCAATATTTTGTATGACTAAGTATTGTGCAATATAGGTTAAAACATGAGAAGGAGTATTATTACGATGCAGGCAACAACCAGAGAGGCGAATGATGATTACTGCCGAATGAATACTCTTATTATTTTTTTTTATAAATCCAACAAGAATTTATCATTGCATCAAAGTGTTTTTTTCCATTGCATTTCCCACACATGCTTTTATTTGACTTCCTCTCGCATATAGCATACTGTCCAGATTTGCTGCAAGCACGTTAAAAATGTTATATTTGCATAAGAAAATTTCGAAAGTCAGATTGAAATCATTTTCCAATGTAAAATTAATCCGACATTTTTCAAGCCCATAATTCTTCGGACATGCAAAATATTTCCCTCATTAAAATGAATCGTGATGTCTGGAAAGTTTTAAAGAGAATTCTTAAACATACTTAAAGAAATTTTTATCAAAGTATTGTCATCATTACCTTATGAAGTTACTGACAACATGGTCATATAAATATACGTGACATGAAACGATAATAGCACTTAACAGAATAACTAAAGAATATTCTCCCCATAATCGTAAATCTACTTTCTAAAAAACGGCATTTTTAAATAGCCATAAAATTACCATGTAAAAGTCATCGAGGGACAGCTACTCGCACTAGTAATGCGTTTTGTATCGTAAAATTTCTATATGAACAAAATAAATCTTTGATGTCAATAGATTTTCATGCTTAAATAAATAATGCAATGAGCAGATGGTGTTGAAGGAAAGCTGTGGTATACGTTATATGTGTACCGGCAAAGATTGAAATACAGAATTCTAGAGAATATCTAGGCATTTTATAGAATGCCGAAAACTGGCCGGCAATGTATGAAACGATTAATATTTCACTCATTTCCTAGGCATTTTATAGAATGCCGTAAACTGGCCGGCAATGTATGAAACGAATAATATTTCACTCATTTCTTAGGCATTTTATAGAATGCCGAAAACTGCCCGCCAATATATGAAACAATTAATATTTCACTCATTTCTTAGGCATTCTATAGAATGCCGTAAATTGGCCGGCAATGTATGAAACGAATAATATTTCACTCATTTCTTAGGCATTTTATAGAATGCCGAAAACTGCCCGCCAATATATGAAACAATTAATATTAAACTCATTTCTTAGGCATTCTATAGAATGTCGAAAATTGGCCCGCAATGTATGAAACGATTAATATTTCGTTCATTTCTTAGGCATTTTATAGAAGGCCGAAAACTGGCGGCAATGTATGAAACGATTAATATTTCACTCATTTCTTAGACATTTTATAGAATACCGAAAACTGGCCGGCAATGTATGAAACGAATAATATTCCACTCATTTCTTAGGCATTTTATAGGATGCCGAAAACTGGCTGGCAGTGTATGAAACGATTAATATTTCACTCATTTCCTAGGCACTCTATAGGATGCCAAATGACAAACCGGGAAAGTATGAAATATATCTTCGGTTCTATTTTATAAGAAATAAAATTATGTACAACTCAAAATAAAATTATTTTCTTTCTTGGTGCAACAAGTAGGTTCATATTTTATTTTTTTCTTTAATAAGACATAAATTTTGTTTTGTACAATTTTAATTTTTTTACATATTTTGAATAAAAGTTTTTTAATAAAACTCTTTCCTTATTTTTTTCAAAATAACATTTGTATTTTTGAGGAATGAACGTCTTTTAAATAATAGCCTTATCAGGAACTTTTTTCCATACTTTGCCTAAATAGTATTTGTCATTCTATAGAATGCCTAGATATTATATACAATGTCTAGGGAAAGTATACAATAAATCTCATATTCCATGCTTTGCATGAAAAAGGCAGCCATTCTATAAAATGCCTAGGTATTCTATAGAATGCCGGCGTTTCATACATTGCCGGTAACATATGGATCAAAAAGTGGTATCTTACTATTTATCTCTATTAATAATAAGAGCTAATGTGGGTGTACCTGTGTGTCTGTTTGTTAGCGCACTATAGTGCTGACCGTTTGACCTAGGCTTGCCATATTTGATAAAAAATATATAATTTGAAAGGTTGTAATGTGCATCTTAGAGCGATTTTTCGAAAATTAAATTAATTTAAAATTAAGCAAAACTTTAACGTTTTTCCTCAGTAACTTCCGGAAAAATCACCACCCCTGCTATAACCTTACCTTAAGGCGCACGGAAATGGGCTGTGGTTGGCAAGGATAATTGGATCTCCCTACTGCGCTATCTCCTAAGCGATCTCAGAACCTCCCCTCCCCTCAAAAGAAGCCAACCGCCTCAGACCGGCCTTCGTCGTTGTTAAGGGTAAATATTTAGACCGCCCGGGACCACTTCGTTCGGTATGAGAGGATTAAGCTGGACAATTACGAGAGGTTCGTTCCATACCATTTGGAACGCTTCGTTCCAAAATCCATCGTCAATGCCAAAATCTGATGAGAATTGGCGTGGTTTTCAACTAGAAGTTTGGATTTTCATCTTCTGTCCTACTCCCACGAGAAAAACCCTAGTCACCAGTATGCCGGTGGTGGTCGTCATGGGAACGGGATATTCCACAGCATTTTGGGGGAGGAGGAAAGCGCTTTATTTCCTTTGGTGAAGATAGAACCGGCGGAAGTCTCATTTCTCCTTGTACTTCGTTCGAAAACGAATTCCTCTCCTGAAGGAAGTGGGTTAGTTTGCCAAATGTTGCGGTTGATTTTTATATCCGTATCCCTCCTTTCTTCGACTCGTCTAACCCTGCTCAGGGGTTTTCTCCTGGCGGTAGGACAGTAGTAATCGTTTACCATTCGGCCAGAAAACTGAAATACAATCATGGGGAAAGGGTAGTGAGGTTCTCTCACAAAAGCGGAAACCAGAAAATTGGGGAGGGGGAGAGAGGCTCTCAGAGCGGGATGTCCCTTTTTGAAATCGGGAGGAAGGGTAGGCGCAATAGACCTGGGAGATTGAAGTCGCCGGTTGTGTCGTTTGCATGGAGCCTCAATTAATGACCCACCTAAACTGATGGACTGAAATCTGGAACGGTCTGGTGCGATACGCTCCAAATGGTGTGAAACGGAGGACTCATGAATTTCCTCTATATGGACGTTAAAGTTTACAATGAATATAAAAAGTGTAGAGCTATTATTAGTGAAAAAATATACGAGAAGGGAAATATAATATGATTTCCATCTACACTCCAGTTTAGAGGTTATACTTACCCAGTATTATTCATTTGTAGGAATCAGGCCTACTCAAATGATAAATTAGATATTCGTTAAAGTAGTACTTCTCTATTAGTTTGGGATAACTTGCAAAGGAGTCAAGGAACCAAACTATATGGGATTAGAAAAATCTTTCTATACCCACCTTTTGAATACTATCGGGAACATTTGGCCATATTGAAAGAAAATCCTAGAAAGGAAAACGTAGCATTTTTGCACTATGAAAAGAAGACAAGAGATTTGAGTTCTTGATTAACTGAGCTTTTATTTATGATATTGAAACTTCAACAATTAGTTACTGTAGATTATTCGAAAGAATCCGAAAAACATGATGAACAACATTTTGTCGATGCATGAGAACTTCTAATCAAATGAATTTATAAACATGTTATTCAATTGTTAAAATTGCTGCAGTCTTTCTGAAAATGAAATACAAGCGCTACAAAAAGATCAAAGAAACTTTCATAAAATTCCCTATCAAAATTTTAGAATATAAAAAGAAACAAATCACAATAACATTATATAATTAACATTAAAAAAAACCATGAGCTATTGTGATTAGGGTTTGCTAGCCAGCCTACAATTCACTTCACTTGACTGATGGAGAAGGATTGAAACTTTAAATCAATAGTTCGAAGCATTCGATGAACATCCACAGCCGTTACTGGACAGAGTTCCAGAAATTTCTAGCGTTGTAAAGCAACAAGCCACGAATTCCACAAATTCGACACAATTATATATCACGGATTTTGATTAATCTTCTTCGTGAATTCTGAAGAAATTCGATGAAAGTTCAACAAATGCGTATGAACAATCCTATCAGCCTTTTCACACGCTCATCGTTGTCTGAGTATATGAATCAAATTCACATATGACTTCATCTAAAGCTGTTGTTATAGCATCGCCCTTCTCGCGTCACCAGTATGTCTGCAAGAACGAGATCCGAATATCAGAATACCGGCATCCTGGACCCCGCAGACGCACCACGCCTTGTTTCAGTGTTAGACAACCAACAGAACTCTCACGCAAAGGAATTCTCCCAGTCAGGGGACGCCGGTGCCTAAGTACACCAAAAAACTTCCGCCGTTTAAATGGCGAGCATATCTTCCGGTGCAAGAAAAATGATTTAAAAATTATTAAACACAGAACCATTAAACAAATTGCATAAAAGTTAAAGCAATTATCATTTCCGTTAATCATTACAAAAAAGGAATAATTGATTGAGAAATTTAACAAAACTTTTAAAAAATCCGTTGAAAAGTTAAGAGTTGCCACAAGACATGAAAGAAACTTTAGTAGCGAAAATACTATTTATTTAAATTATACTGGTAAAGCTGGAAAGGATGCTATTGCTAAATTGCAATCTAACATTCTCAAACTTCGACCTGTGACTACTTTTCAAATTTTAAATTTTTTCAAGACCCGATATCGTTTTCAGATTTTTTTTATTCCGAACAAAATACAGTAAAAGAAATAAGTAAACAAGGGGTAAAAGGACAACAGGACAAAGGACGCAGGCAAAAGGAAAAACAGCACTTTCAATACATCTCGGCGTCTAACAGCTTACTAGCTCGCACAGCGGTTACATCTCCAAAGAGAGATTCCAAAGACGTTCGCACTCCAAAGGCGATCCCAGTCGACTAACACGGTCAAAGCCGATCAACACACACTCTACTGATCCGAGAATGGTCTATATATAGTCTCCCCGACAGGCCATGACGTCAGATGGAATAATCTGGATAAATCCGGATCTCGGCCCTTAATAGAGATATCAAGAAAATTCCAGTATTTTTGAGATCCCACATTTCGTCGCCAAAGTCGCCAAATTCGTCGCCAAGATCGAAGTCAATGACTCCATTCTTACGGTATTCCCATACATACGCCTGTAGGAAACTCTCTTCCCAACCATATGACTAACATTGTTGGGAAGCGACTTTCCGTGTTCGTAACAATATATAAAAACTGAGAAGAAAAATTGTTTAATTTTCTGTGGAATTTGCTCAATTGGGCCAAAAATGTTTTAGACCCAGTGTATCTCAAGTAAGAGGAATCAAATCGATATAAAAAATAAAACAACCAGACCAAATTTGGTCCTTAAATCAAAGCGATTTAAGGAGCAAATGAATATTAGACACGGTAATTTGGCAACGATGTCTAGCGAATTACCCAATTTATTCGAGTATGCATTTGCAATAGTACTAATAAAGGCAAAATATTAGCATTTTTTTTATTCCTAATTGAGTCCCATTTCATAGATTCCATTGGAATATTCATCCTACTTAAAAAAGTCTTTCTTAGCTGCTTCGATATTTGTTTGTTTTTCTTAAGTAATCAAGAAAAATTAAGTTTTTTCATTATTCCAAACTGTGTATTTGATCATAACGAAGTCGAATTCTAAGCCAATTTTAGGAAAATCAAGAGCAGGAAAATCCTGTTAATCAAATGCACCATTTCTTAAAGTAACGGAAAATCTTTATCGCCCTAACAGGATTTTAGAGAAGGCATTCCGCAGGAACCTTTCATTAACAGTAAATGATTCAATCCATTTAATGCTCATTGAGAAATGTTTATTTTCATACTAATCTGCAAGTATTATTTTATATTAAGCGCATTTCGTTCCTATTTATTTCAGAAGTCTCTTATTTATAATCTCCTGTGGACTTCTTCCTTTCCCCAAAGATGAAATGGCACTTGAAAAGTTTCAATTTTCACTATTTATTTCCATTATTTAACCTCTTTATTTTTTCACAATTTTGACGTGAAAACGTCTTTCTGCTCGTTACAGTGATAGTCGGTCGAACTTTCTTGTGTGACAAACTAACGTCAGATTTGAATCACTAACAACTACGAGACTACTAATGCGAAAATAATGGCTGACCCCACAACGGATAGATCATATCTATTAGAGTTTGTCGCATAGTATTTTTTTTGCTTGTGACGTCATCGTACCAGTGTAGGCGTATGCGAGTGATTGTTATGAATTAGCTTTATGTAAGGTTATAAATAAGTGTAGCGTGGAAACGCGTTTAGCTAGGAGGTTGATTCTGGTGTCATTTTAAAAAGCTTGAGGAAAGAGCTAAGAGGACTGAAAGTGAGACAATAAGAATATTTATCAGAATATACGTAAAATCGGCATTAAATTGAAAATTTCAAACTCCGCAAGTTTTTAGATTATGACATGTAGAATTTTCTTTCGAATTGTACGAAACTTGCAGAATACTTGACAATACGTAAAAGAAATATTTTATTAAAATTTGATATCAAAAATTTGAATAGTACGGGAAATATGAGCATTTGTAATAAATAATGTTTTACTGCGCATACGCGAAATTTAGTTCTATATACTGTCAACAGATGGCGCCATCAAAAGCTACTCTAAGTAAAACATAAGAAACGAGCAATTCCGGGCCCGCTCCGTTGATTTTTCGTGAAAAATTCGATATAAAATCATAAAACAAGCATTTCGTATTAATATGTAATTTAATTATCCATCTCTTTAATACAATATTTACACAGAGTAGTATAATCGTTACAGAATAGATCAATCACAAGTTTATAGCATGTATCAAGGGTCTGTGGTAGCTTGTGATTTATCTATTCTGTAATCATTATTCTACTCTGTGTAAATATTGTATTAAAGAGATGGATAATTAAATTACATATTAATGCTAAACACTTGTTTTATGATTTTATACCGACGTTCTCACGAAAAATCTGCGGCAAGGACCGAACTGTGCCTTTCTTATTATTTGATCTGATTTTTCCCATGTCTGCAAAAATAGAATTTTGTGATCGAGTTTTTACTCACTTGAGGTGCTAGAGCTTTCAACATTTGCCTCTTACTTATAGCGAAAATACTTTACTTATTGCAGAAATACCAAAAGTGATTGCTTTCTTATTTATAGCAATAAGATTTGAACCTTAATTATACCAAAAATGATTTCTCTTATTTGTAGCAAAAATACCAGAAATAAACAATTGCTTACGATTGCCAACACAAGTGTTATACAGGCAGGCATCATTATGAACGGCAAATGGAGGAATGTGTTCTAACACACAATCATTATTATTATTAAATCATTTCAACGAATAAACTAATACATTTTAAGCAGATTATATGGTAAACTGGTTAAAATTTGGCCACCTTATTATATGTGGTTTAATTACAGAGATTTCGATTTATATGTGCAGGGTTGTTATAGTTATAGTTCGCCAATTCAGAAGGCTCTAGATCCGATTGGAACGAAACAAAATGTTACTATAATGTAGTACAACTGATGCACTCTATGCAAATCGAAAAAAGGAAAAATAAAAACAAAAGAAAAAAAGAAGAGAAGTGAGAAAGAAAAGAAAACAAAGATAAAAAGAGGAAAGGAAAAGAAAAGAAAAAAGAAGAAAAGTGAGAAAGAAAATAAAACAAAGATGAAAAGAGGAAAGGAAAAGAAAAGAAAAAAAGAAGAACAGTGAGAAAGAAAAGAAAAAGAAGAAAAGTGAGAAAGAAAAGAAAAAGAAGAAAAGTGAGAAAGGAAAGAAAACATAGATGAAAAAGAGAAAAGTTAAATAAAAGAAAAAAAGAAGAAAAGTGAGAAAGAAAAGAAAAAGAAGAGAAGTGAGAAAGAAAAGAAAATAAAGAAAAGTGAGAAAGAAAAGAAAAAAAGATGAGAAGAGAAAAGGAAAAGGAAAAAAGAAGAAAAGTGAGAAAGAAAGGAAATCAAAGACGAAAAAGAGAAAAGAAAAAGAAAAGAAAAAAGAAGAAAAGTGAGAAAGAAAAGAAAGCGTCGATGAAAAGGAGAAAAGGAAAAGCAAAAGAAAAGAAAAGATAAGAAAAGTGAGAAAGAAAAGAAAACAAAGATGAAAACGAGAAAGGGGGAAAAAAGAGAAAAAGAAAGAAAAATAAGTTAACATTTTTGTCTATAGGTGGCGCTGAGCCAATAGCTGAGGTGATTTTGCAGATTTTTTTCATTACTGAAGTAAAATGAAATAGTACGATTTTTGTTTTTCTTAGTTCAACTAGGAACATTACCGATATTCAGTTCTGAACGAAAAGACTTTTTGGGTTCGTCAGTTTATTGCCAACCACAAAATTTCATCTCTTCCACAGCCGTGAAGTGTAGCTCACCAGACTTATCTCCTATGGACTTCTTGCTTTTCCCAAAGAGGGAGATGCAGTTGAAAAGTTACAGCTTTCGCCATGTGTTTCCATTATTTTTTTATTCTATTTTTTACATACTTTTATTTAATTTAACTTTTTTCATGTCTGCAAAAACAGAATTTTGTAATCAATTTTTTACTCAATCCTTGATGTGCTAGAGCTTTCAACCTTTGTATACTCTGGTGTTCCCGATGGCAATACGCAATTTTATATTTATATAAATTAATTATTATTCGATCGATTAATTGAATTCAATTTTGATTCCTAATAATGGTTTTGATGAAATAATTGATTTCAAGTTTTATAGCATTTATAATAATGAATTATATACCACATTCTAAAATTTAGAAAATAATCTAATTTAAAAAATCCACTTTTTAGCACATTAGTAAAAGTGTGTTTTAAAAAAACTGTTTTTGTAAAAATTTCGTCAAACTTCGACATTTTTTCTCCTCTTTATAAAAAACAATATACGGTGTTCTGGGAATGATTTAAAGGTTACATTTTTTAAAAATTGAAGTCCGTAAATCTGCATATGAGAAAAGAATTCTCCGAAATTAAACATGGAATTTATGCCAGAACTTAGATCATTCATATATTTTCGCGATATCTATAATCTGCTTTGTGGAATTGCTGTTGTTCGTAGTTGAGCACATTTCAGCTTGTCAATATTGTCGTCTTTCGTATTAGTCCATCTTTCGTATGACCCAATAAGATAATCTTTCCCTATTTTGGTCTTCTCCATTTGGATTATTCGTAGGTAATCCGAAAGAAACATAGATAAGCTTCTATTGAATCAGAAAAAAACGTTTTTGGCTACATTCTGATCGCTTGTTTTACTCCGGTCTTCGTTTCATGGATTCAAGCCTGTACAGATTAATTCGTAAGCGTTGTGAAAAAACATTAGGACGATGTGCAAAACTATCAGGTAATGTAGACAAATATTTCCTCTTCTGTTATTTTGAAGAATCTGGGGATTATGTATAGAGCTTTTTGAGTTGTGATTTTACTTCCTCGTATGCGATGTACACAAATAGAAAGTATTATAATCATTATAAAATTCTGTTCCGAGATTTTCAAGAATTTTGAAATTTAAGGCATCCCTGAAATTAGCTGTCGGTATTGAGGTGTCAATAAACATTGAGACCTCAACAATGCGTAATCAGTACTTACTTTAAAGAAATATATCTGTAAATCTGTGCTAGAATAGTTAGAAATATGTCCCGAATATTCTTTTGAAGAAGTAGCACTGGATTTTTTTTATCGCACAAATCCATTGCTTTAAAATATTTGCTTGTATTATGTGGCAGAATAATTGACATATTTATAAATAAACTTTAAAATTGTTAATCAAATTTTTTGTCAAATTTGTTAATCAAATTTTTTTGTCAAATTCGTTAATCAAATTTCTTAATTGTTTGCAAATGAATGCCAATAAAATTCCAAGTTATGAAATTATAAATCTTATAGGAAACCTTCTGCATTAACCCTCATTTTATAATCGCAAACAAGCCATTGCCCCGCCTTTTCCTGGCATCCGGGTCTATGTTGAATGACCGGCCGCCACGACTTTATCGGGAAATGTGGCCTCTGCGTGATAGGCCCCATTACGAGCGGCTCATGCGACGACCTCCCGTTTTACCATGGTACGACCCGTCATCGGAGATGGCCCCTAAAAGCCACATCACCTTTACTATATCTACCAGGGAAGCGAGACCCCGCTTTCTTATACGCAGGCTTCTCATCCGTGAACTCGCGGTGTCTCCCGATTGGATACTCTAATCTTATACAAAAACTGCTGCATTCCTATATATTTTAAAGATGGGAAGTAAATACGAGGGCGGTCAGATAATATAGGTACAGGTGGCTGGTACACAAAGGTGCAATATTGGCACGAACTGCGTCACTCGATGCGTTTAGGAGTGTAGTAAGTTAGACTAAAGTGTTATTTACCTCAAGACGCAATTGAGCTTCCGGGAAACAAAGAAACATGGCTTGTCTAATCCCAGAACTTGCAAAGTTTGAGGTACGTGCGGTCACCAGAGTCTTGCAAGCCAAAAGAGTACATCAGAGAAACTTTCATAGCAGATTACAAGGTATTTATGGATCGAACGTTTTAAGAAATTGCATACATCCATTAAAAAGAAAAGGCCGGGACGATTGCGCGAAGGATTACTTTTGCACGGTGGCAAGACCCCATACGTCAAATCAAACCAAAACGTGGTTGGTGCAAGGAAATGGGAGGTCCTAAAACTTTCACTCTATAGTCCAGATTTAGCACCCTCGGACTTTAATTTATTCGGACCTTTAGATACATTTTTGGCGGGAAAATGCTTTACGGAGGGAGGATTTGTAAAACACTGTTCTGGAATACTTCTAGTAACTTGACAAACAGCAGTACCATGAAGTGATGTTCAAACGAGTATCACGCTGGGATAAATGTCTCAAAAGGTACGGAGGTTATTTCGAGAAATAAACAAAACTATGCAGTTTTTGTGAAATACATTAAATATTTTCTTGAATTATAACTGTACGTGTAATTTTACCTTGTAACTCTATTATCGGACCACCCACGTACTTCGCAATAAGAAAATTAAGTCTTATTGCAAGAAAATATGCTATAAGAAAATCAAGTTCCAAATTAACTTCAATTTCAAAAGCATGCGATCATCAAAGTCATTTTCCCATCGTGAGAAAAGATAAATAAAAGTTGAATGAACTCAGAAACTGAATAGATGTTGAGCTGCATTATTATATATTAACATGGCTTTTGATGAATTCTATATACTTAGCTTTAAACTTTTTCCCTCTTTGCAGCTGTTATAAATCCTTTGAAAATATTTTCATTTAAAAAAATGTGAAAATAATACTTGTTTAATTGCCATTATTACAATTTTTTAGCAGGTAAAGTTGAATTTTTGCATAGAAATCTGGAATGTTTTGCGGTCGAATGCAGGCTATTTCTATACCTATAATATATGTATATCACGATTAGTTATTGAATTAAAGAGCCATAACTATAATTATTAGAGCATATTGAATATATGCAGCTCTCAATTATATTATCTTATCAATATATCCGATGTGATTTCTCGGAAATGTTTAGTAAGAATAAAATATTCTTTTCTTATCTTCGTGAAAGTTCATAAATATGGAAGCTGGCAATATGTTATCTTTCTTCTTGGTGCCGGAAGAATATTTTGCTTATACTGATGCAGAAAGCCATCAATCATAATTCACCGACTATTCAGATGTTTGCCTCTTACAATCCAAACACAGCCTTTTATGGGATTATAATATCAAAATTTATATATTAAATCTTCAAAAAGTATATTCAAATGCTAATTTAAATAAATAATTTCGAATGTCCAAATTCTTCCCACCATAAATGAAATTTATACATTAAGGAAATTGTGATAAAAATTCGTTTTAATTTTTTGCAAGCAAATTATTTACTAGGTGTATCGGTTAATAATGCCAAATTTGGATGGAAAGAAAGCACGAGAAACGGATGAGACACAATAGCATTGCTTTATTCAAACTAATGGCCCTGGCTTCACATCTTTCTTAGCTTTCAGGTGAGGTGTGGATACCGTACCTATACAGCTTTGCTTCTTTGAAGGAAGACCATTCAGAGCCCCATCGGGCATCATCACCGTATGTTTGGAAGTGAAAATCGCTGAGTGTGAGCTATCAACCGAAAGAAGTGAAAATCGGAAGGCGCAAGGTCTGGTGAAAACAGTTGTTGGTATAATACTTCCCAGGTAAGATCTTTTAACGTGTTTATTCACTAGTTTGACGTAAGAAGTGATGCCTTGTTATGACCCAAAATCAGCTTGTCGTGTCGGGTGGCCTATTGCGGCCATCTGACGATCAGTGTATGGTTCAAATTGACGATTTACTGTTGGTAGCGAACACTATTGACGGTTTACTGGATTTCAGAAGCTCTTAATACACCACATCCTCCAGATCCCACCAAATGAGTCTCATCCCCCAGATCCCACCAAATGAGTCTCATCCCGCAGATTCCATCAAATGAGTCTCATCCCCCAGGTTCCATCAAATGAGTTCTCATCCCCCATATACCACCAAATGAGTCTTGCAATGATGCATGTTGACCATACTCATCCCGCAGTATGCGTTAACTTCCAGCTGCACTTTTCTTCACAATAAGATAATGAAGAAACGTGCTCTTCTTATCGGCACTCAAGTCGTCATGGTTTTTCGAACCAACGTCACTCCTGTTTATGCCTTTAGAACATTTGACCACTGCGATTGAGAAGATTGTTGGCATATGGCACATGGCATACGTCACATCCCGCATCTATTCCACGCTACTACCACGCCAAACCTGGAAGAAAATCCGCATTATTAACCAGTAAACCTAGTAACTAGTACTGCATTCATTTAATATAGATTTTGATTCAACACATCTAAATTGGTAAAATATCTTCCCTTCACTCTTTTAATTGAATTCTAATACAGAATCAATACAGAGAAAAGACTTTACAATAACCATTCCATTATTACGAAGTATAAATAATGTCCGTTATTTTTCCGGTTCCACGGAACAATCACCATAATGACCACTATAATGTTCAGTTGGATGGAGGTTCAATCAACTGAATGGAATAATTCGCAACATCTGAGCAGCGAAATATTTTGCATTATTGGGACTAAAACTTATCCATCGTCAGACGAATCGTTCATATTCTAGTGAGAGGTGAAAGAAGGCGTTCATCCAAAAATGATTCATCATTTTTCTGTCCTCAATCAACATCCTCTCCCCTAGTCTGAAATAGCAGAGAAACTATTTATATTTTCAGGAACGTGCGAATCGTCAGAGTCAATCTCTTCGAAATACAAACACGAACTATGTAAGGTTCACCAGACTCCTTGAGCGTTGAGAAAAAAGAGCGGGAATTTTTATGTAGGGGAGAGGAAGTAAACCCGGGTACCCTTGATTCTCACGCTATTATTTTTAAACAGATGCTGAATTACACTCTACTAGTCAAGAAAAAGTAACAGTCATAGTGATGTGTTGTAGCTGTTGAATTCACTGCATCTGTGAAGCCTTATTGGTTTTAAGACGTCAACTCTCTAATGTTCATTTGATTTTAAACTGTCCTTACTTAAAAATCATTAAAGTTATTTTAATGATGTATTTTCTAATTTAAATAAAAAGAAGAATTAATCCAATCTAAAAACTGCCTTATTTGTGCCCACGAAAGCTGCAATGACGCGGAGGAGGAAGACAAGTGTTTTATATGTGAATTTTGTAAGTAATATTCTTAAATTGTCATATAAAATAAAAATGATTGCGACTTTTCCGCTGAAAATTGTGTTTTCCTAATTTCAAATAACTTTAACATGTGTACCCGGTTTTACCCCATGTCTTTTTTATAAAAAAATCATTTATAAAATAGTAATGAAACTGTGACTTTTCTGGAAAGATATATTGTACTCCTATAAAAAATTAATATTTAAATAAGATATGATAAGATCTATGCCGAGTATTTTAGCTCCAACAGGCCTTTGAGCATTAGTTGCCCGGTCCCACTTTCCCCAAAGTAAAAAAAGTTGTTTGGGAATGGTAAGTAGAACATATATAGAAAAAAACAGCTTCTAGCAAAACCATCTGTAATTTATTCCACTAAAATCGATTGAAAACTAAAGGATATTTTAGAAATCTATTGGATATTATTTTTTCTATCAGAATAAGTAAATCTGTCGAATATCATTCTGTCAAACTGGTAGACAGTTGGTCCAGTCCAAGTGGAAAAATTTATTCGACCAGCACAAGAAATATAGTGCAGACAGAACACACGTCTATTTGACCTACAAGACTTGGGAAAAGCATAACTTACAACAAAATGTCTAGAGAAAGCATCCCTTAGACACTTATGTGGCCGGTTGCATTGCCCTGACTTACTGGAAACCACCTGAAGATTCGAATATGCACATCTTTTATCAATGCAAATCTGAACCTTAACGGTTCTAATGATCAATATTCCGGTTAGAGGGCTAAGAATATAAAATGGCATATTTTTAATGATTCTTGGTAAAATATCCGTTTCGTAACACTGATGATGTCGTTTTGTCTGACTCTCTTTATGCTTAAAGTTATAAAAAAAGACTTTCTGACGATTTGAAAGAGAGAAACGCATCTTGGTCGAATGATCCATTCATCAGATCCCAAAACGCATCCATCCCACAAGTTTCGCTTCTTTGAACCACCCTCTCGCATTGCACGACCCGTGCATAATGCAGTTACTTAGAGAATTGTGTTAACCCCGCATCCGAGCCATTATGACGAGCAAAGTTCAAAGCATCGTGAAAAGTAATTAGCCTTTACTCAGACCAACGCATCGTTTTTCCTTCTCTGCCTGTGTGCCGGGGCTGAGGGGAACGCCCCGGCGCGTGGCCAACGAGCAAGTACTAACGCGTCTTGACAGACCCGGCGACCCTAAATGTACTTTATGGGGGAACCCTGGAAACTATCTCTCGTGTTTTACGGCCTTTCCTGCCTCTTACGATCCGAGGATGCGGGGGAGCAAGGATGCTCCGGATTCTTTGCCATGGAAAAAATTCCTCTGGAAGGGTCCTATTAAAAGCTTCGGGGATGGGCTCTCTTATACAGTTGTATCTGAGAAGAGATTGCATCTCTGCCGCCGACTTTGGGAGATACGCGAGCCAATTTTCTTTTTTGCAGAGGACTCTCTTTTGATATTTTGCTTGGGCTGGATGGCGAGTTGTTACTGTCGTTAGACTTCACTTTGGACGAAGGGAGCCAGTTAAAAGGCCAGGGTGGGAGGATGGAGACGGGGAAGAAGCAAAAAAATGCTCATGGTAACGGATATGATGTGTTAAGCAATTTCTGGGGCCATCCACCGTAGAAAATATGTTTTTATTACGCAGCTATGGGAGGTCGTTACTTATATGAGAACCAGCGTTGGGTGGGTTTTCGTAGTGAGCTAATTTCGTTTCGGGGACTAATGTGTCAGGCCGTTATTAAATTTATTGTTTGGGTTGAGGGTGACTTGCAAATTAGCCAAAAGAAATTTAATTAGTTATGGTCAAACCATGCTGTTATTATTAAGAAAAACTCCCTCTGCCCAAATTTAACAGTTCGATTCGTCAATTTTCTTAAATTAAGAAGAGGAGCAAAGTCAAATTTGAAAGATCTCCGTTTAAATAGTTGTCTATGCATTTGTATCATATATATGAAAAATTACTACGTCTCATAATTGAAAATGGCAAATTAGAACGACATATAAAAATTTGTTTTCTCATTTTTCGAATACGTTTACTTATAAATATTAATAAGCTTCTTTATAATTATTATTGTAATATTAGCTGTTTTTTCAGTTCTGCTAATAAAGCTTTTTTTAAGTCACAAACGTATGGTAGAAGTGACGAAAATTAACGACAATCATTACCGTTTGCTCCATATGGCAAAAGGCAGTTTAGAAATATCATGACTCCCTTTAACAATTCTGTGATTTGGTCTTGGTGTCAAAGACACAATTTTGCTCCACCATATTTAATCATTAAACTTATTATGTATTATAAGACCAATGAATTTAGCTTTTTCTGTTTTAGAACTTTCTAAAATAAATTTTAAAAAGTTTCTTTAAAATTGAATTTTTAATTTCGGATAATAAGAGAAAGGAAAAAAGGGGAAACTGTACAACTATGTTCTTCGAATTGTACATCTATGTTCCCTTCATATTATAAAATGCATTAACCCTTTCGGGCCTAAGGGGCTTATATGTCCCAGACATTAGACTTCATTCCCTATTGGGTAAATAAACCCCATTTTTTCATATTCTTTCAACATTAAATTAAACTATCTTTCATTGTTAACTTTTAATCATGCAAAAGTTGAATCGAAAGGATTAAATGAAAAATTCAAAAACAAGACTTTAATGTACATGATTTCTTTGTATGTACTATGTGAGTACTGGGTACTGTAAAGTATATTACCATGAAATAGTTGGCAATATTCTATCATTGTACCTTAAATAAGTGCGAAAGCAAATTTAATAAAAGAGAAAAGTTTCACTTATTGTAAGACCCAGAAAAAAACCAATGCTAATTGTAAAGAAATTGTTAAGTTATTCATTTTTATTATAATATAATTCATTATATAGGAATTAAAAGATTTGTGCCCATCTCTTTTAGCTTGCCAGCAATATCTCATATCTGATTGTCACAGATTTATTAACGAAAGAGGTAGTAGAAAATATCATGCACAGTGGCAGAATTCTTAAGAAATAAAAAAAAGCATGAAAAACAGAAATGATGAATCAATTGACATTGCATTTCGTGTTGAAAAATATATAAATATTCAATTCAAAATTAAATACGTAAAAGAAAGAACCCTTTTAACGAAAACGAAAGTAAGGAACTCCGAGAAGTGGAAAAATAAATTAATTCCAGTATAATTTCTATTTAATATTAGTTAGGAGTTCCGCGTAAGAAACTGCTAAACTCAGCTGAAAAAACCTATCATAAATCCTATTTGAAATGAAATAATCACAGAATCAAAACAGTATCTCCTGTGTAGTGTATGCTAATTTGTAGACAGACCGTCTGAATATCTTTGGCACGTAGCCAAATTCTGAGCGTTACCGATTTCGTGCTTAATTCTATTATAGATTATAGAGG
>BGPR01001853.1:18218-32913 GCA_013235015.1 Araneus ventricosus | reverse complement strand
TCCCTAACCATAACTGTACCTGAATCCTATGATGAATGGTGGCAGAGACTCTGACCAGCGAGAACACAGTTTTCAGATATTTTATACGTAATCTCTGGATATATATAACACCACTTCATGTCCCCGTATCTAGAATCATTATGATTCTTAGTAATCGGTTGAGATGAACATGAAGTGAAAGCATACCAGAAAAATAGCAAGTTAGCAATCTAAAGAAAAAGAAAAATTTCGAAATAAATTAAATAATTAAAACAAGGAAACTTAAATAATAACAGAAGTGTCCATAGTATCGCTAGAAGAGTCTCTATTAGTAGAAGAGTCCATGGTATCACTAGAAAGACTTTATTGGTTTTTTTTTATCGTGATCTTGTTCTTTTTTATTTTGATTACTGAACTTCGTACTCAATGAAATAATGAAGTAGGAGAGAGCAGTTGGCAAATATGACTTTTAAGGATCTGGATTGAAGAGTTGACTGTTGGCAAGCATAAAACTAACAATATTGTAAATTTTATTTCTTGATTAATTGATTACCAGCAACTTGGCTTAACAAACATGAATAGGATGGGACGAAGGTTTCCTTAGATGCCAAGATTCTGTTAATGGACATTCGGTTGCATAATGTAACTTACTTCCTATGCCTCCACAGCTACAATACTCTGAAGTTATTATGTTAAATCTGTAAAGGTATTTAGGAGTCTCTGAATATAGTTAAACCATACTGTGGAAATACAACTTGTAATCCTGCATGTAGAATGGAAATAGATATTTACTCTAAACTGTTGTAGCTGAGCTTATTCCATAATTACTACGCTACCCTGGCTACAAGCACCACGAATAAATAATTTTATTTTATCCTTTCACTAGCATTTCAAAGACGGCAATTTAAATTCTGAAATCTGTTTGGGCGCCTTACAACTTTAGATAAACAGCTCTTGACGTGATCCAGAGAAAAGGGCGAGAAGAAGAAATGTTCTTTAAGCCCGGCGAGCGCATGTCAAAACTCCCTTTCGGATGAATGATTTCGGAAAGAATTCATCGCGAAGTCCTGATCACTCGCCATCAGATACGAGATTGAAAAGCGGATACCTTCTTCAAGAGCTGAGTTACGAGTGGGAATTCACCTAAAACCGGAAAGAAAGCAATTCAATATTTTATTCAAACCATTCTTCCCAATACCTTGGCGAAGAGCGCTGTTTCCATATCTTACTTGTAGACATCGCTCGACCATGCCAGTCACGCAGATGTCTCTCCCCTCCCTTTTATGGATAAGACGCATCAGTCAAAGCATCCTTCCTCAACCCCCCTCCCCATCGAATTCTTCACGAGGGGGGCTTCCCCCACCCTCTCCTTCACTTGGATAACCCTAATCCTTTTCTTCTTAGGTCTAACGTGAGATGTTTCTTCACCGTGACTTGTCGAATCCGTTAGATCCGAGTAGCTGTGGGGAACGGGCAGGTTATCGACCAGCGGTAACATTTGGATTCGGAGGACGATGAGGAGGAGGGAAAAAATCACTGTTTGCACCGTTCTTGGGTGAGGACATCCCCCGTATCCTAGGTGCTAAGAGTGTGCTGAATACGCAATCGAAGGGTCACCATCAATCGGGAATCTGATTTCTGTTTCTTTGTGTAGGTGAGGGATGGCGAGTGAGGGGCATAGGCAATTTTGGGGAGGATCCATTCTTTATGGGTGGTTTACTCAGCATGCGTGTAATTAAGGGGTGGGGGAGGATTTGCAATGAATAGAAAAGAAGGGCGCATGTGGTTGCTGTAATTAGTTTGGGAAAAGAGAATAAGTAAGATATATTTAATTGTCTTATTTCCCACTGCCATTCTCAAAAGGAAGTGATTCTTTGAAGGTACAATGCCAACGAATACAACGGTATTTCCAGGTTTTATACCTGCAAGTAAAACGTTATTTGCAGGTATGGTATCTAGGAATAAAACTTGTTTGCAGAAACTGTCACATTCAATAATCCTTCTGTAAGATTTTTTACTTTCTTATTGTTTCCTTTTTTAATGGATTGTTCTTTTCATACTTGATATTATGAAATTTAATGATAGTATGAAGAATTTTCAGCATGTAAAAGGATGCAGGCGAAGTTTTTGGTGTCTGTTATCTAATTTTGAATGCTGGCTTCCCATAAATTTGATTTGCTGGAGACAATACGTTTACTGGAGCGTTTAGTGTTGAACTTGAGCCTCGAATTTCTAAACAAAAAATCAAATTTCCGACACTGAAGAGCGTAATACTCTATAAAATGCCTTATTCATCATTATGGAATTTTAAACAACCTTTTTTAGTCATCAGAGATTCAAAGTTAATAATTTTAAGGTTTAAATCTGCTAAAAAATTCGCTGACAAAATGTAAACTTTCATTGAAAAATATTGAATTAACTATCATTAACGTTTTCAAACTAGAGAGCCAAAAAATAAGGAAAATAGATTTCGGGTGGCTTAGTTGGTGAAGAGCCAGTGTTCTGATCCACAGATTATGGGTTCCATTCCAGAATTAGGATATGATGTCTTTCCTTTCTACGCTGAATGACTAATCTTCTGAGAACCTGAATTTCGGTTAATATTTTCTCGAAAGTTATGTCAGTAAAATTTAATGTTTTATTTGATTTTAGTTCTTTCTTTAAGCCTAGTTAATTAACAGACAAATTTTAAATAACTCCTATTCTAACTTTCTCCCCATGCTTGTGAGTGTTTTAAATCAAAAACTATAAATATTCGTTTCGGAACTTTAAAATGGTCCTATAGAAGAAAGAGTAAATTGAATTCCTCTAAATAACGTTCTACCCGTAGTTACAGTACCTGCAAATAACGTTTCATCCACAGTGCAGTACTTTCAAATATTGCTACTCTTTTTAAAGTTATTTGCATTTGTAATGCAACTGATTTGTGGCAGCGTAATTTCAATTCATATACTCAACTTCATTAAGATCGTCTGTAATTGAACCCAGTTACGCAATAGAGAACTAAAACCAAAATACATATTTTTAGAAATAGCTGTTTCTGCAAAACATTGCAGAAAAATTACAATACTGCATTTTTTGAAAATTTATTGCATTCTAACTAGTCCTTCGTGCGAAGGATTGTGTCAGGTTCAATGTTGCATAGAAGATTACACACATTTGGATATAAATCCAATGGTAAACTCTAATATAAAACGGAATGAACCAGTATTGACCCCAAGCATACAATGATGCTTATTTACCTATTTCCTAATTATGCCCAGTTAACTCCTTACATTAGTGGGAATACGATTTGCTATTGTACATAATATTTCCTGAAAAGCAGGCAAGAAATTAAAGTTCACTTGAGTTTCATATGTCTTGAATTTTCTGAAATTTTTAAGGAAGTGCACAAACGTTGTCCTGTCGTCTCTCCCATTCCTATAAGCAATGATCAAAAATATAATTTCAGTGAAAATTGCATGATATTATGACATTATATAAAATTGGGGGGAAAGTGTGGGAAGTTGCTATCCTTATTATCTGTAATATAGCAGAGGCTGATAACTACAGAATTATTTCGAAATGTGCTGTAAAGTTTCGGAGATATAAGTACAGTAGAATCTCCCTATAACGAAATTGCTTGGTTCCAGTTGAAAAATTCGCTATAGAGAAAATTTCGTTATACGGAGATTAGAGATTTTTGCAGTTATTTAAGCAAATGTTGCAAACCTTTTAGTATGTGCAAAAGTATTTAATTATGACTCTCAATTAAAAATAAAGTAATATTTATTATAAATCTGTTAAAATTATACTTATTTTTATTGTATAAATAAAATGCTCAAACGTGAAGACTATTCACCAATTTAAAGAATAATATGTACTAGCACGGATAAACATAAAATTCGTATTGTAACGTCCATTTGCTGTTTCCATCCCGATTCTTGGAATCTTGACCCGTAGAAATGTTGCTCCCTCTGTAGAAACCCAGGTCCCCATAACTGCATTACCCTTCATATATCTTTCTATTGTTATGTGTTATCGCTGGAATGAACAATGCGAGTGGTTCCAGAAACAGGCACGTGTGAGCGATTTGTTCGCACAGAAATTAGCAACTTTCTTCAAAAATGACAAAAATCGAAAAGATCAAGGTCTGAAAAAATTCGTTATAGGGAGGCAACCACTTCGTTACATGGAGAATATTTTGAATGTTATTTAACATTCCGATGAAAAATTTCGTTATAGGGAGAAATTCGCTGTAGGGAGACTTCGTTGTAGGGAGACTCTACTGTATTAAGAATGCATGATATGTACGCAAAGAAACAACTGCAGTAGTGATCGATTAAATCCAGTGAAAAAAAATATTTTTTCGCTGGCAGGACATTACATGGCGCAGTATTTGGATTGGATTTAGAATGAGAACACAAGAATGCCAGTTTTTCTCTGGAATCATGCCATACCAAAATGGATCATTCCATTTCATAAACTTTCGACATCGTTTCTCATTGAGAATACCCAAGTGTACAGAATTTGAAAACCTTAGCACTCCAGGAGGTGAGTGAAAAAGCGATTATAAACTTCCATATTTACAAACACGAAACAAGTCAAGTTAAATAAAAGCGTTTAAAAAAGACATGAGAATTTCTGTTAAAAATGGTGATTATTTAAATTACAATTAAGTCTAAAAAATAAAAATTAAATTATCAATCTCTGAAGAACAAAGTTCGACGGGAGGCTGTCTCTGCGAAACGGCCGCTTGGATTGAGGGGCATAGACTTACTTACCTTACTCAACTGTGACTTTCTGTGACTAAAGTAGCTCTATGTGACTATTAACTCTATAGTCTATAGTGGCTATTAGTCTAGTGTGATTATGTGACTCTATCTACGTAAAATTCTTCGTGATTTGCACTAACTTTGCAACTTGACTGTGACTAAACCCTAATTACAACTTATAAAATTATTTTTTCAATCTTCAATGTCTACCTTTCTCCGTTAAATTAAACTAAAACCAACTCTCTATGTTATTTGGTTGCGGAGCTATAAGTGTTTAGCTTTAGCACAAATTTCGTAATTCAAGAGTTCTTGAGTAATATTTCGCGTGAATTTCAGATTGATGACTGAATTGCCTTTGTCTGCATGCGCGCGCATCGATCGCTGTGACGTCATCAAAATGTATAGTGATTTTTACGAACTTTTCAGCTCGACTGTGAGTAAACTCTAATTCCAAATTCTAAAATTATTGTTACAATATTCAATGGCAACCTTTCTCTATTGAATGAAACTATAACTAACTCTCTGTGTTATTTGGTCACGGAGCTATAAGCGTTTAGCTTTAGCACAAAATTCGACGTAATTCAAGAATTCTTGAGTAATATTTCGCGTGAATTTCAGATTGATGACTGAATTGCCTTTGTCTGCATGCTCGCGCATCGGTCGCTGTGACGTCATCAAAATGTTTAGTGATTTTAACCAACTTTGCAGCTCGACTGTGACTAAACCATAATTACAATTTCTTAAATTATTTTTACAATCTTTAATGCCAACCTTTCTCTGTTAAATGAAACTAAAACAAACTCTCTGTGTTATTTGATTGCGGATCTATAAGCGTTTAGCTTTAGCACAAAATTCGACGTAATTCAAGAATTCTGGAGTAACATTTCGAGGTGAACTTCAGATTGATGACTTAACTGCCTTAGTCTGCGTGCGCGCGCATCGGTCGCTGTGACGTCATCAAAATGTATAGTGATTTTTACGAACTTTTCAGCTCGACTGTGTCTTAACCGTAATTCCAAATTATAAAATTATTTTTGCAATCTTCAATGTCTACCTATCTCTGTTAAATGAAACTAAAACCAACTCTCTATGTTATTTGGTTGAGGAGCTATAAGCGTTTAAAAATACCACGAAAAACGTCGTAATTTTTTCCTTTGCTGACACACCATTAGACCACTATGGAGAGAAGTAAGTCTACGTCAGAAAGGATAATAGGAGTGTTACATATTTCAAGATAATTTATCCGTGAAAGCCAGGATATACCTTCCTATTTCAAAGATGCTGACACGATTTCCAACAATGGTAGTAGACCACTATGGAGAGAAGTAAGTCTACGTCAAAAAGGATAATAGGAGTGTTACATATTTCAAGATAATTTCTCTGTGAAAGCCAATATATACCTTTCTATTTCAAAGATGCTGACACGACTTCCAACAATGGTCGTAGAACGAGCTCAACTAGCGTTTGTAGCATTGCAAATAACTATTAATTTGTTTACATTCAGAGGCAACAGCTTAATATTTTTGTACGAAGAGTGTAAATATATTAGTTTAACTTTCGCCATCGTCAATAAGAGTTGTGTTTCGTAGTGGCTTTCTCTTCTTAAACCAACGGGAGTGACCTCCCCTAAACTTTCTCGTATACTTCTCAAACATTTGCCATTTCCCTTCCCCTGCGTGGATAAAAAATTCGAACCTACTGTAACCGAGAATTCAATGACTACCAGAAGGTTTTTCATTGTAGATTATAGTGATAGTAAAATATTTAGGTGAAGAACCATATTGAAAGAGATGCGTATGTATTAAAACTTAGCAATATTTATTTTCTATCAAACTGTAGCTAATGCAAGCTCCGTGTGCAGAGGAGAAGACCTCGTTCGTTAGCTTGCGCATACGCAGAGATTGCTTCCAGTACGCAAGTAAAACAAGGGCAAAGTGACGTAATCCTTCCGCGTGCACAGAGATTGCTACCAGTACGCATGCGTATGGAGAATCGGATTATAAAAATTAATTATTCAATTTGAACGCCTTTTTCTTTACCGATTCAAATGAAATTTGGGCGCATATCTATAATTAATATTAGCAAACGTCATACCAATTTTTATTTATCTAAGCCAAAGGGTTTAGGAGATATAATTTTTACAAGTATGCGATTATACAGACAGACAGTCAACCCGTTGACGGATTTGGCCCAAACTTTTATACGGACCTACATTCATGATGATAAAACTGTGTACCAAATTTTATTCATCTAGCTATTCAAGTTTTTGAGTTATAGTGTTCACATGACAGCGGACAGACAGGCAGACTTCCCGTGGACGGATTTTGTCCAAAATTTGACAGAAACCTACAAATTATGTTTAAAGACCACATACCAAATTTCATCCCTGTACCTCTAATAGTTTTCGAGTTATCGTGTTCACAGACATACAGACACACAGACATAATTCCAAAATTGTGTTTTTCGGACTCAGGGAGGTCTGAAACGTGAAAATTCGTCGTTCGATTCGTATACAAGAAAGTAAAAATGAATATTGCGTTGGAAGTGGATCCTCATCTCTCGAATCGCTCCCGGCACGTGGAATTTGAGGTAGGCGTGAACCTTCTGATCTAATCGACTTTACGCCTAAAATTTGTTTCGAATGATACAATTTTCTTTAAAAAATCTATTCATAATAAATGCATTATAGAAACTGTCTTCAGTCAGAATTCATTTTCTGGGGCCTTCAAAATATACTTAAAATATCTTTTCAAATATATTCCTGTCACTTCCCCATAAAAGGGATCATCTCCCTCAAACATGACTCACCAACTCCATTCTCCAGCCGTGGAAGATAAGTTTTTCGAAAAAAGAACGAAAATACAACACGAAGAAGGGCGGTATATATCAGCGTAAAATTTCACAGTCGGAAGTTCATCACGACCGTGACAGCCAAGGAGCCAAAAATAAAAATGGCGTCCTGGCTCGCTGGCTTTATTGAAATTTGATGAGGCGAGCATTCAAAAGTCCCAGCGAGGCCATAAAAACATATATTCCATAAATATGTCATTCTAAAATCCTTTAAATAGCTACGGGGTCCATCTTTCTGCCCTTATTCGAACGGTGGGGGCTTTTAGAGGGTGTAGTTGCGCGTGGCCGGAAAGCTCTTTGAAGGGAGGGTAAAAGTGCTGACATCGATCCCGGGTAATTTGAGCCCTCATCATTTTATTTCCACCCACCACAACCTCGAAAATTTTATTTAGTGATGCCGATCCTGTTTTTGGAAGCAAATTGGGTGTGCATCGTCCATAAAAAGGAATCAAAAGAATAATTTCTTATAATTGTTTCAAGGAAAAAATTATACAAAATTGTCGGTAAATACTATTTAAACAATTTTTATTTTTTCTCCCACACAAATTTTTTAACTAATTAATAAATTAACAAAATAAAACTTGTGTTATGGAATCTATTCCACGCACCAATAGTCACGAAAGTAAATGCAAATTGAATAAAGAAGTACGGCGAGAAAAAAGCAAAGATAGATAAGGAAGAATATTAAAGGATGACCGACAATGGATTTTAGAATAAATTTCATAGAAGCTGTTTTTAGAAACAAATTAAATGGTGACCGGCAACGAAATTTTAAATTAATTTCATAAAAGCTGTTTTTAAAAACAAATTAAGAGAGACGATAACGGAGTTTAAAATGAATTTTATGAAACTGCTTTTAAGACATATTAAAGGGTGACCGACAATGAAGTTCAAAATAAATTTCATAAAAACTGTTTTTAAAAACACTTTAAAGGGTGACCAACAACGAAGATTAAAATGAATTTTAAAAAGGTTGTATTTAAAAACACATAAAATGGCCGACAAACCGACGAAGAAGTTTAAAATGAATTACATAAAACATATTTGTAAAAACCATTAAAGGATGACCGACAAAGAGGTTTAAAATGAATTTCATAAAAACTGTTTTAAAAACACATTAAGGAATCAAAAGAATAATTTCTTATAATTGATGCAAAAAAAAAATTATACAAAATTGTCAGTAAATACTATTTAAACAATTTTTATTTTTTCTCCAACACAACTTTTTTAACTAATTAATAAATTAACAAAATAAAACTTGTGTTATGGAATCTAGTCCACGCATCAATTGTCGCGAAAATAAATGCAAATTAAATAAAGAAGTACGGCGTGAAAAAAGCAGAGTTGGATAAGGAAGAATATTAAAGGATGACCGACAATGGAGTTTAAAATAAATTTCATAAAAGCTGTTTTTAGGAACAAATTAAATTCCGACCGACAACGAAATTTTAAATTAATTTCATGAAAACTGTCTTTAAAAACACACTGAAGAGTGACGATAACGGAGTTTAAAATGAATTTTATGAAACTGCTTTTAAGACATATTAAAGGGTGACCGACAATGAAGTTCAAAATAAATTTCATAAAAACTGTTTTTAAAAACACTTTAAAGGGTGACCAACAACGAATATTAAAATGAATCGCATAAAAGCTGTTTATTAAAAACACATTAAAGGGTGATCGACAAGGGAGTTTAAAATGAATTTCTTAAAAGATGGTTTTAAAAACACTTTAAAGGGTGTCCGATTATGAAGTTTACAATAAATTTCTTCAAAATTTCTTTTAAAAACACATTAAAGGGTGACCTATAACGAAGTTTAAATGAATTTCATAAAAGCTATTTTTAAAAACACAATAAAGGAAGATCGATAACGAAGTTTAAAATTAATTTCATTAAACTATTTTAAAAACACAATAAACGGTGTCCTATAACGAAGTTTAAAATGAATTTCATGAATGCTTTAAAAAACACATTAAAGGGTGACTGACAACGAAGTTTAAAATAATTTTCGTAAAAACTGCTTTTAAAATACACTTTTATGAGTGTGCAAAAATGTAATTTTTTTTATTTTAATTATTCTCGGTTTTT
Source organism: Araneus ventricosus (assembly GCA_013235015.1). Lineage (NCBI taxonomy): Eukaryota > Metazoa > Arthropoda > Arachnida > Araneae > Araneidae > Araneus > Araneus ventricosus. Next base: position 23,241 of record BGPR01001853.1, on the reverse strand, counting down.
TACTCTTTACATTATAATTTATTATTTTAAAAATTATGAAATCTTGAAATCAATTTTTTTTTCTCAAATTCACAGACAGATGACGCCATAAATTAAATTAATCGATTAATTATTAATTAAATTCTGGAAATATTAAAATAGTGTATTGCCATCAAGAATAAGTGCACATAATTTCCAAAACTCCAGCGTATCAGGAAATGTGAGAGCAAACAAGAAACAACTCATGTTAAACAAAAGTGTATAATGAGATATTACCTTATTTTTCTCCACTGACTATTAAACCAATATGTAACGATTTATCAGAATTATAACCACAATACGTCGTCTTCTACGGCAGAAAAAAACTTTATGAACTCAAAGTTTTGCAAAGAATATTTTCTCATTTTACTATTACCAATAATTCCTCAGTGATGAAAAATGCGAGAAGTTTTGCTGCGACAAAGAAAAATACAACAATCATAAATGAATTTTCTACTAGACTTCATTCTTCACAAAAGTTCATTGCTCTGAACGGCAGTTTTTTATATTTTTCACGGAATAGAGTTATTTCCAGCGCGTTATAATCACTTAAATTAAAATGAAAGAGTTTATTCTAAAAAAGAATTTCAGCGGGCATTTAAGACGAATAAACTTAAAGACCATAAAATTTCTGATGCGAAAAATTAAGATAAATTATCACTGTTGATGCAGTTAATATTATTTTTCCTACGTTTGTAATTTCATATGATTTTTAAGCAGTTTTGCATATTTTCCTTTATTTTGATATCTCCTGGATATTAATTTATTCCTTTTCTTTCTAAATATAAACAGAAGAATAATATATACTAGAGATCGCCCAGCGGTCGAAAATCTACCGTAATTCATTAAATTTTTAAGTTTGAACGTTATTGAGTTTATTTTTTATTGAAACAAAAAAAGGGCGGTTAAAAAAATAAATGTTGTCCAACTGTTGACCACAGACTTTTATGTGTTTGACATCCAGTATGAACGTAAACAATGAATGTTTTATTTTATTTTATTTAATGTATTAGTAATACATACTATATATAAATTCCTTAGAGACAATCTCTACTCTGTGCCACTGTTTGACCACAGACTAATATGTGTTTGACATTGTCAAATTTAAATCATATGCATTTTGTATTTCACTCCGAAGAGTTTTTTTTATAAATAATCTAAATAAACTTCCTCTTGGAGTGGATTTCGCTGCGGGGGGATTAAATCAATTACAAATCATCCACTCCGCAGGAACAATCTCAGGAACAATCGCGAACCAGCGAGTTCAGCCTGCGACAACATCTATGTATTGCAATGCGATAACCACACGTGTCCAAAGATCAGCAAACTCCGATAAACCGGCACACAGCTACAAAATGGTGAAACTTACCTATAAGTTCTATCAGCATTACATAAATTTTATCTTTCTGCACTCCTTCTCCATATGAACTTTAACTATGCCAAATCTCACACTCCTCCGTGAGCGCAATTTGCTTAAAAAGGGGTACAAATTTTTCTCTTCACGTATTAATATATAGATATATTGATTTAACTTTTTAACCATCTTTAAATTTATTATTTTTAACGCCACTTCGTTTTTAATTGCTTCTACTTCAATCTTAGATACCTACACTTCTACTTTAACTTACAGAGTCACGAGTTTTCTTCAGGGAGTCCCCTTCTCCCAAGTATTTAACCTCTCTGCCTTTTGTTAACTTTCTCTTTTTGAACATGTAACCTGCCTGTTAAGACGCGCCGCTTCGCGCGTGATTCTTCAATTCTGGTTACGGATGTTTTTAAATTATTATTAGGTTATCTATTTAAGTTATCTGCATTATCATCTTTAAAATGAATAAATAGAACTTATATCAACTACTGCCTTTTTTCTGACGATGATTATTTCCACTTCACCGAAAGAATGATGTTACACATATAATCGCTAATTGGACACCTTATGATTTTAATTCATAAAACCAGTTTTTGATTTCATAATCTTATATTTCTTTAACTCTTTATATCAATAAAATCGTCTGGCATTCAAAAATTCTATCAAAATTCGAAATATTTTCATAACTACAATCTTGAAATATTTTTCGAAATAATATTAAAAATTTCGCATGTTTGTCTGATAGCGAAGCATTTTTTCCCTTCCATAATAAAAAAAATAGATATTTAATATTGGAATTATCTGCAGATAAATGACTGATAGGCCAGGTAAGAAAAAATCATAATAGAATTAATACGAAAAAAGCATTATTAATCTTCAGGAATATTCAGAACTCTTCAGGTTTTTTTCCACCCAAAAATTCTTCATAAAGGGTCTTCTGAACTTCCCATTTTTTGGGTCCGGATTAATCTGCATTGTTTTTTATCTTCGATTCAAAAACTAATTATCTTCCTTCCAACACTTTCAGAATTTCTCCAACTCAACTCAGGAATCTGACGATTTCCCGCCGAAAATACGGGCTTCGAAATCTCCTTCTTAGTTTTTAATCGCCTCAAAGAAATCTCATTTAAGAATCAGAGCAGACTTCAAAAAGGCTAAAGGTCAATCATGCATTAAATTCCTATCGATTTTTTTCCCTTTAGAAGTGGGGAAAATTTTTTTCGCAGCGAATCTGCGGCAAACAAACTTAATTAGCAGTAAACGTATTTCCCTGAGGGAATTCTCTTTCTGATTATTTTCTCCGTAAAGACTTATCAGTTCGATTATGCTAAAAAGCACCAATGCTAGATTTGATGAGAAATGACAAATGAAAACCAAAATTCCAGTAATTTCAAAAATTTATATATAAATTAAATGAAAGAAATATACTAACATAATACAAATTAGTGTTCTTAAAAAAGGCATCTTCAGTTCTTGTAATTTTGTGTATAGGTTTTACAATTAGAAACTAAAAATAATTAACATTATTTTGGTGATTTATAAATTTGCATTCTTGTGGAATGCAAATTTTCCTTTCTTTAATAAATAGCATCAACTTGAAAGTTACTAGTAATTTGTTAGTTCATTTATGCTAATGAGACGATTTTAATTCACATGAACAGGAAACAAAAAAAGTGATTTAAATATAGAAGAATTTTATTCTTTAATTCATCAAATGGTTATTAAATTAGTAGTTTAATATTTTAAAATGAAATTGCATAAAATAATGTAAAACACGTTAATTAATTAAACAAAGAAAAATGTTGCTTTTAACATGGGAATTGGAAGATTTGAAACCAATAACTTTTTTTATTTCGGCATTTATTTTCTTGAAAGAAACGATTGTGCAACGTTCGTAGACTAAAATTAAAAACATACATAAATTAATTATAATTACTAAATTAATTAGACAAACAAAAATATTTCTATTAAAAAATATCATAAGACATTAAAAATAACTTTTTAAAATATGATATTTATTTTCTTAAAAGATATGAATGCCTAATATTGTCTTTCTTCACCATGGGTATATACCACAAGTTCATAATAACCATTTGTTTCGATTTTCAATTAATTATTTGTAGCATCGTTTGAAAAACAAATTATTTTTTATCACATGCGAGCACAATAATATTAAATGTGAAATGCAATCAATGCATTTTGAAATTAATTTAAGAATCAATTACTCAACAATGAATATGAGTCGAGGTATTATCGACTGTTTAATAGGAGTATTCATATTGAAGCTAGAATCGATAGCTAGTTTCTAAAAAGATTCTTAATAATATATTTGATTGTTTTCTACAAACAGAAAAATAAAATATATATCACAATTCTAAGAGTAATTTTCATCTGAAATCAATTCTAAATTTTTCTGCCAAAAAAATATCGATCCCTTTGAAAGAAAGTACTTTTTAAATTATTTGATTTTGAATAAACCCGAGCATAAAAAGTCATTAAACATAGCTTTTTTCCTACAATTCCAATTATTCGCAGCAATCCAAATTCTATTAATTTGTATGAAATAATTATCTTCCTTTACAGATACAATTTTTTATTTATTACCTACGCTTTTCACAGAACAAAACTCGCGCTCTAAAAGAAATCAATTCCACACTTTCGGTTATGAATTAAAAAGAAGGAGAATTTAAAAAAAGGCTTCTCTTTGATTCTTTTATGCTAAGCCGAGCAAACAAATAAATCTATTTTCAATACTCTGCACTCATAAGCAAACAGAAAGAAAATGAATTTCTGGAAGCTATTGGGAGCTAAATGGGAAATGTGATGTGGAGGAACCTGAATACTAAGGAAACCTATTAATTAAAACACGAAATTCTTGCGAATAAAAAAAATCTCTTTTCTCCATTTAATTTTCTTTATCGTAGAAGCTACTCTAAAAGGATGAACAAAATGTTTGCATTTTTTTTATTCCCTTATGTTTAAAGTTGCCTTTTAATAACAAGTTCTTTCAATGGAAGTTTTAAAAATATGCTTTTTGAAGAATGCCTTAATAATTAAACGTAGAACGACAAATGTTAATCAAGAAAAAAGAAATAAAACATGAGCTTTTTTGTTAAACAACCATTAAATTTTTTAATGCGAATATTTATTCAGCTGAAGTATTCATGTATGAAGCGGCGATAATACGAAAGTAATTGAGCAATACAAATTCCTGTTGGTTACCGATAAAATGTATTGAAATGCTTGAACACGTAACTCGTGTTCTAGAAGTTTCCGTTGTCTTTTTTGTTATGAGAGTGTTTCATTTGTAGCTTCACAAACCAGGTAGAAAAAATCTTGCTTCATTATTATGCTTCTTCTCAATTGTAACAGAATCGATTCTTGTAATGTCGCATTTATATGATTTTTTTATAATGTTAGTTTTTCATATGCAGCTTAGCAGATAAGAAAAATCTTGCTTCATCATTATGCTTCTTCTCGCTTTAACAGAATCGATTCGTGTATGTCACAGTTACATGATTTTTTTGTATGTGAGTGTTTCATTTGTAGCGTAACAAATAAGAAAAAAGAATATTGCTCCACATTATTAAGCTTCTTCATTCTTGTAACAGACTCGATTCCTGTAATGTCGCAGTTATA
>BGPR01001853.1:0-10037 GCA_013235015.1 Araneus ventricosus | reverse complement strand
GGCTATGAATCAAAACGATATAAAAATCAAATCGATTTCAAACAAAATGTGAAGCCACTATCCACCGAAAGATCTACTCTGACCAATCCAACGGCCAAAAATAAAATTATTATTATTTTACATCAGAAAACACTTTTTACAACAGCAAACTTTAGACATCAATATTGTGTTCCCTAGATACAACAAATCTCCAAATTTTTTTGTGTATAGTAATGGGAGCAAAAATTGTTTAGGATTATGCATGTCAAAATCTTTCTCAGAGCTCCCTTTCTTCCACAATAGAGGTTCACAACCTATGGTACGCGTATCTCTGGGGATACGCGAAGGACCATTTGGTGGTACGCGAAGGATCATTTGGTGGTACGCGAACTCGAACCCGGTAATGGTCGACACAAGAAAACATAAGGAATTAAAAATGTTACAGAATTTTGTTTCCCAGAGTTTCCTAGATACAACAAATCTCCAAATTTTTTGTGTATAGTAGTGGGAGTAAAAATTGTTTAGGATTATGCATGTCAAACTCTTTCGCAGAGCTCCCTTTCTTCCACAATAGAGGTTCACAACCTATGGGGATACCTCTGGGGATACCCGAAGGATCATTTGGTGGTACGCGAACTCGAACCCGAAAAATGTTACAGAATTTTGTTTCCCAAAGTTCGCAAGTTCGCGTAAAAAGTATAATTGAAATTGTGCAAGTCCTAAACCTACCTTCAAAATAAGAAAAAAATAAAGGAAAGAAAAGTATAATTTTCAGCTCTCCTTATAAGTTAATGCGAAATTATTACAATACCGATTTCATTTGTTTTGACGTTGAACGAACACCATTGTAAAAGTGGAACAAAACATAAGATCAAAAATAAGTCCTGCAAATGCTATAAATTCCAGTCATTTGACTTTTAAGCTCACCTTGGCCCTTAACATTATTGATAAAATATTCATTGTATAGACTCATGGTTGAAGGGGAGGTATGACAGTAGGGGTACGCGAAAATAAAAAGACTAATCAAGGGGTACGCCAGGAAAACCAGCGGGAGTGTTCTCCCCTAAACTTTCTCGCATACTTCCCCCAAAAGGTGCCGTTTCTCCTTCCCCCGCGTGGCTAAAAAAATTCGAACCTACTGTTACCCAGAATCCCATGACTATCAGAAGGTTTTTCATTATAGTGATTGAAAAATATCTATGTAAAGAATTCAAAGAGATGCGTACCGATTAAAACGCATCTATCGCACACTGCTAGGTTTCACTCTTGCCGTCTCAAGGACAAACTGACGTAATTCGCTCCTTTCGGGAGCACAGATTATTACTTTCGTACGCATGCGCGTGGAGATAGCGGATTCGTTTCAATAGCAAATTATACAGGCCGACAGACATTCAACCCTTTGACGGATTTGGCCCAAAATTTTATACGGACCTACATTCATGACGATAAAACTGAGTACCAAATTTTATCCATCTAGCTATTCACGTTTTTGAGTTATAGTGTTCACATGAATTCGGACATACAGACAGATAGACTTCCCTTTGACGGATTTTGTCCAACATTTGATAGAAACCTACAAATTATGTTTAAAGATCACATACTAAATTTCATCCCCGTAGCTCTCATAGTTTTCGAGTTATCGTGTTCACAGACACACAGACATACAGACACACAGACAGACATAATTCCAAAATTGTGTTTTTCGGACTCAGGGAGGTCTAAAACGTGGAGATTCGTCAAAATCTCGAGTTCGAATTTTTTGACGATTACAATACTTCCTTTTTGTATACTTCGTATACGAGAAAGTAAAAAGTTTGGGAACCCCTATTACCAGAGTGTTCAAATTTCTCGTAAAGAAAATAAAAATACACATTTTTCCTCAGAAAGCGTCTGTTTTGGAAAGCTAATAAGAAAGTACATTTTAATTCTTTCTCATTTATAACGGACCACCCGAACAAACCACTTCCGCAGCAAAACCCCCTAACATTACTTCTCACTTTAAACACAGCTCCCAAATAATTACACTTCTGTGTCTCGTAATCCCCCTCCCTTTTTTCCTATTTATCACAATCCTCATTTCCCTCAATTTATCCGCACCTTTCCCCGCAGTGCGACCAATCAAGGAAGATAAAGTGGGAGGTGCGGGGGCACTCAGAGGGCGATCAAAGTGTGTAGTTACAGGGCGCTATAAACTCCAGGGATGGTCAAATAATCGGTCATACAGTCTTGCCAATATCCATCACTGCCTTTTCCTAAGTAGGAAAAAAAACAATGCCGTAAAGAAGGAAACCGACCAATGATTGTTCAAAGTTTTAGGGGAGGATTACGGGGCCTCCCCTCTCGCCTCGTTTATATCCAGGGATCTGGCAATGACATTTAACAATCGTTCCGAGAGGGACCAACACACTCGGGTGGGGTCTATTTTTCTTTTCAGAATTCTTAGGCTTAAATGTGTGGTGTTTATAAAGCGGAAGTAAAAACCATACATCTCTTTGATAAATTGAATGAGATTTTGAAGTTTATTCTTTTGCGGTGCGGGGCGGCGCACGAAGGGTGCGAAGATTGCAGCTGGAACATCCAACAAAGCAAGAAGTAAATGGATGAATACATGGACGATATGAAATTCAAGTAGCTTCGGTGAGAAATAACACAGACCGTCTTTATTGGTTAAATAAATATAAAAAGATATCCATAAGATACCAACAAAGGGAATTCTTTTTACTTTTTACGTTCTCGTATACGAAGTATACAAAGAGAAAGTATTGTAATCGTCAAAAAATTCGAATTCGATATTTTGACGAATCTCCACGTTTTAGACCTCCCTGATTCCGAAAAACACAATTTTGGAATTATGTCTGTCTGTCTGTGTGTCTGTCCCTGAACACGATAACTCGAACACTATTAGAGCTACGGGGATGACATTTGGTATGTGATAATGACAGATAATTTGTAGATCTCTATCAAATTCTGGACAAAATCCATCTACGGGAAGTCTGTCTGTCTGCGGTCAAGTGAACACTATAACTCAAAAGCTTGAATAGCTAGATGGATAAAATTTGGTACACAGTTTTATCATCATGAATATAGATCCGTATCAAAATTTGGACCAAATCCGTCGAAGGGTTGATGGTCTGTCGGACTGTATAATCGCATACTTGTAAAAATTATATCCCTAAACCCTTTGGCTTAGATAAATAAAAATTGGTACGACGGTTGCTAACATTAATTATAGATCTGTGCCCAAATTTCTTTCCAATCGGTTGAAAAAAAGGCGTCCAAATTGCATATTCAATTTTTTAAATTCGATTCTCTATGCGCATGCGTACTGGTAGCAATCTCTGCGCACGCGGAATGATTACGCACTTTGTCCTTGAGCCGGCAAGAGTGGAAGCAGTGTGTGTTTTAACCGGCACGCATCTCTTTGAATATCAATCATCACCTAAATATTTTACAATCCCTATAATCTATAATGAAAAACCTTCTGATACTCATTGCATTCTGGGTTACAGTAGGTTCAAATTTTTTTATCCACGCGGTTGGGGGGAACAGCACCTTTTTGGGGAAGTATGCGAGAAAGTTTAGGGGAGACCACTTCGGCTGGTTTATAGATTGCGATCATGAAAAAATCCTACCTCGACATTTTCGTGAATCTTCACGTTGGAGACCTGCCTCAGACATTTTTGGAATTATGTCGATTTGTCTGTGGAAACGATGGCTCAAAACTGTCATGAGCTAGAAGGATAAAGTTTGGTTTGTGGTCTTTGTTATTCTCAAGAGTGTGTTTCACTCTTATAGCAGAGTTAACAGTGAAACTTTCATCGAGGTGGTACAAATAAAAGATCAGTTTTTCTTAAAATATTTTATTATTGCTCAAATCATAATACTCTTCACTGGAGTAGGGAAAACAATAAAATAAGTTTAAAAACATTTACTTAATACAAAGAACATCGCTAGACCTCATCACCCGATCTCGTTCTCGTATCTCGTCCTCGTATCTCGTTTTCGTATCTCGTTCTTGTTCTCGTATCTCGTTTCTCGTTCTTGTTCTCGTATCTTGTTCGCGTATCTCGTTCTCGTATCTCGTTTACGTATCTCGTTCTCGTACCTCGTTCTCGTATTCTCATTTTATCTCATCTCAGGTCATGTCATGCAAGCCGTCATTGCGGTTGAGTATAAATACCCGCTTTATTTGCATTCCAAGTATAGCAATGACTAAACGTACACCGATCGGGTTCGTATTCAATTATATCATGGCATGGAATTGGAAAAATACTTCAGGACACTACTAACCTCAGATTCGAAAATAAATTTCTTGCTAAAAATTACAAAACGTCAAACAGTCTTAACACTAAAATTGTAGATTTCTTCCAAATTTTGGAAGAAATCCGTGTACGGGTAGCAGGGCCGTATAAAGAAAATTTAAGCACCCTGGGCTAGAGTAATTGGGCGCCCCATTAGAACCATAACTAAGAAATTTCGAGCTTGTGGAACAGCGGAAATACCTACCTAATACAATAATCGATGAAAAAAATTAATTAATTAACTGAATAAAATAGAATAAAATAACTAAAAGGTCAACCTGTTCTCTGATTACCGCTTTACAATTTTGCAAATCAGCGTCTTTTCAAAACAGGATTTTATAAGTAGGTTTCTGTATTGAAGGTAACTTCTATTCTTCAGAATTTTTTTCACTGATTGTGTCGTTGGGAATATACTAGAATATGAACAAAAGTAGCTAAAACGGAAAGAACAAGAATAATTGAAAAACATAAAAATAAACACAATGCATCAATTATCCAAATTCTGAAATTTAGAATCCCAGAGGAAAGTGACCTTTGGAAACGTTCTCTGCCGGATTCTAAACTGTTTTATCAATTTTTATTGTGTTTTTGTATCTATTACCGTCTTTTTCCCCCTATGATAGGGTTTTTATTCTGTTAGTTAATACTGCATTCCTGGAAACTGCTGCGTTTTCGCGTACCAGATACATTGTGTTTATTTTTATGTTTTTCTGTTATTGTTGTTCTTTCTGTTTTAGTTATTTTTGTTCATATTCTACTCTATTTATTTTTGTATTTTATCAAAAGTTGCTGCATTTCGTGCCATTTCGTCTAATACAAAGTTTAATCGATTTGTATATTTTAATGTTAAATTATGCATCTTGTCCTATATTGTTCATATTCTAGTATATGTCTGTATTGTTTAGGATTTGGACACCCTCCGTGCTTTTGCGCATGCGCCGGGCGGAGTTATTTTCATCAAAAGAGGTAGAAAGTAAAGAATGGAAAGGTGATGTTTGCATTTTACTGAGCGTGATCTAACAAAGAACTCCGGAAATGTGCTAATATGACTCATTGCCTGACACCCCTTTCCGGTGTAATATCGTCCAAAAGTGGTAGTCTCGGAATCCGTTGTTGAACAGTAGGAATATTCTCTGAAATGATATAATATACACGTTTATGTAACATTACAAAATCGATGTCTGTCTAGTTACAACCCATAATCATATCTTTCTTTAAACAAATTAAAAATTGCTTAAATACATATTTTGGTTTAAAATTAAAATAAAATTAGTATTGTAAATTTTTAGGCGTCTTTCAATCAATGGCGCCCCTAGTCTACAGCCCGATTAGCCCAATGGATAAGATGGCCCTGACGGGAGGTTTGTCTGTTCAACCATCTTTCTGTATATGAACACGATAACGAAAAAAAATCACAGCAAGCTGGATGGATGAATTTTGGCATATTGCTTTATCACCAACATTGTAGACCTGTATTAAATATTTTACAAGATTCATCAAAGGATTGACTGCCTGCCCATTCGTGGGTGTGCAAATGTGATATCTCAAAAACGCAACAATCTGGATGGATGAAACTTGATATGTTGTCTTGGTATCTTACTTGTAGATCTGAATCAAATATTTTACTAGATTCATCAGAGGATTGTATGTCTGTCCATTCCTGCGAGTGTAAATGTGATATCTCAAAAACGCAACAAGCTGGATGGATGAAACTTGATATGTTGTCTTGGTATCTTAATTGTAGATCTGAATCAAAGATTTTACAAGAACCATCGGAGGATTTTATGTCTGTCCATTCCTGCGTGTGTAAATGTGATATCTCAAAAACGCAACAAGTTGGATGGGTGGAACTTTATATGTTGTCTTGGTATCTTACTTGCAGATCTGAATAAAATATTTCACAAGAATCATCAAAGGTTTGCATTTTACATTGATTTCTATGGACAGAATTGTTTCGCATAACAAGTAAGCTTCAGGAATGAATTATGTTTGTTATGCAAGGTTTCACTGTAGAAAATTAGTTCAAACCTTGTTCTTTACTTTGAACTATTTCACACCCCAAATATTGGCCTTCAGCAAACGCATCTTTCACTATATTAATGACCCAATATAATTAAAAGAACTTGTAAACTTGCAGTAGAACAGAAACCTACTGAACCGCAAAAACACAACGCAACATATGTAAATATAAATACCTTACCCAATAAATGAAAAAACAATTTTAGAATTAAAATAGACACAGAAGTAAATCGTTAGCCTGATTTGTTTCTTCGTTACTGTAAACAAAACATAAATTCAGAAGGATGGAAATGTAGCTGAAATGTAGTTTTTAATATGAGAAATCAACAATTTCGTAAAGTCACGATAAGGAGTTATAAAATAGAATTCAGTATTGTGTAGAATCATAATATTGTAGAATCTGGTTGATTCGTTAAGCTGATTAGTTTATTCATTGCTGCAAACAAAACATAAATTCGGAGGGATGGAAATGTAGCTGAAATGTAGTTTTTAATATGAGAAATCAACAACTTCGTAAAGTCACGATAAGGAGTTATAAAATAGAATTCAGTATTGTGTAGAATCATAATATGGTAGAATTTGGTTGATTCGAAGCTGACGGGATTAAAATCAGAATTCAATTTTAAAAAATCAAATCTCAACTGAATACAATAAACCAAACAACAAATCTTAAGATAAAAATATCAGTAAAGATTTATTTTTAATGTTTAACAGTTTTAAAAAATAATACATAATTAATAAATAAGCAGTCAGCAACTTTAGTAAATAAGTAATAATGATTATAATTAAAAAGTTTGATGATTTTTATAAATAATATTTTCATTAAATTGATTAGTAATTTTAAGAAAAAAAAACTGTACACAGCAAATGTACAATAAATATTCAAAATAAACAGCACAGTTCACATTTCTCGTAAAACGTTTTCTGAAAAAGTTAGAAAGCTTGTTAGGTGCATTTTTTTATCAAATACACTATATAGTAGTATAATCCTTGAATAAATTTAAGACACTAAAAATTATTCACTTACAATCACTGAGAATACAAGGCACGAATATATTTGAATAACGAAAGCAATTCAGAAATAAAAAATAATTTTTTCACAGTTTTTAGTTTGACTTCGAATTAACCAGAATATATTCGAATTATAATAGAAAATACAGGAAATCTTGGGAAATTCGAATTATCGATGAATTCGAGTTAAAAAGTTCAAATGAGCCAAGTTCCACTATGACATTTTTAGAAATCTATCCCTGAAAAATTAATACTGAATAAATGGGATCCATAAATCACAAAATGAACAGTTTTTTGAAAAATTAATACTGAATAATTGGGATTCATATATCACTAAATGAACAGTTTTTTGAAAAATTAATACTGAATAATTGGGATCCATAAATCACCAAATGAACAGTTTTCTGAAAATTTAATACTGAATAATTGGGATCCATAGATCACTAAGTGAACAGTTTTGTCCTCAGTTGTGTAATTAGAAAATGTGACGAAAACAAAAGGCTGTTATTGATTTTTTCCCTCTATTTGAGAAGCTTAAATTTTCACTTTTTCACTAATAAAATTTTTTAGAAAAAGATGAGTATAAATGGAGGTTTATATCTTTTTAAGGTATCCGAGCACGTTCGGGGAACATTTTTTTAAAATTGTGTAATAGAAACACCAAAATATGTTTTTTAGATTCGAATTTAATAAAGATTAATATTAGAGTATGATTTTTGAGTACAAATTATTACAAATTTACAAAAATCTTGAATTTCTGCTGCTTTTTAGAAGAAATTCCCTAAAACTTCAAACATGCTACAGGTCAAACTTTTGTAATAATTCAAATAAAACTAATACTAAAATAAACTACATACTATAGACTAGTGCTTGTACTAGAATCTTAACATTCTTTGGATAAATAAAAATTTTATAGCTAATTGAACAATCATTATAAGATTTTCAGCAAATTTTCTATGCCATTTTTCAAATAAAAGACTATAATTAAAACAATATTGTTACAATATGCATTATTCTAGTACATTCACTAGAGAAACATTTGAAGAAAGTGTTCACAAAATTTTAGAACAATCGAATGATAATATCTTGAGTTATCATGTTTGAAGTGTAAAAAATATGCATAAAATCTAATTTTGAGAAAAATCAAATTTTAATTTTTCCACGCTCTCAAATTAAGTATCTAAACTTTAAAAAAATTTCCTAAAAATATACTGACATCATATTAACTTGAAAAAATGCAGTTTAAAAGAATTTTTGACAGGTTTCTGTCCCTTTAAATGACAACTTTCAGTTAATTAAACGCACACTTCCGGTTTATGTTTTGTTATAATACAATTAATATCTCATCTTCTAATTAACGTACCGATAAAAGTAAATATGTTTTAGAAAGGTAAATGAATGAACTATCGAAAACATCAAAAATTAAAAATGGGAATTTTGGTTGAAATTCGATTATTCAACGTGTTCGGATACCTTAAGCTATGCCATTGTTTGAAAAAAAGAGAATTCCATTATTCCTGACGAGATAAAAATGCTTAGAAAAATATTGTTACCGAATCTAAAAGATTATCACCATCTGAAGCCCAAAGACTTGCATAGGGTAATCATAAATAAAAATGCCGAACAAATATTATCGTTAAACAAATAAAATCACTCTCAAAAATGTAGTTCGCTGAACTTAACATTGAAGGTAGAACTGTTAAGAAAAAGCGCGGGAACAAATATCACTTCTACCGAAAATAACAAAGGCCGCGGGAATTTCCGATGAAAACTTACTCAGCACATTTCAGCGTGATAATTGAAAACCTCCGAAGGCGCTAAGCACCAAATCAACACGCACGCACACGATAAAAAAATATCCCTTCTCAAAATTTAAAACAAACGCGTGGAAAACAAACAAGCCTCGAACATAAGTACACTTTGTCAAGTCATTTAATGTATACAGAACTTCAAAGGATTCCGTCGTGGAATACAAATACCTTCGAATACCTCATTGCCGAATTTCAGTTCAGTAGCGAACGAATTCTTTTTACGAGTTAAAACAAAACTATTCATTCATTTGTTCGAGGATAAAAATTCGCTTGGAAACGCGGGAATGATAACAATCATCAAGAACGAGGGGGGGCAGGGGGGGTTGAACACTCTAATGAGCGAATGGCGTGTTTTTCCTACATCGTTTTGGCACACTAGCTGTCAGAACCCGTTCCAATTATCATAAAACTTGTGTAAATAGAACTCTTCCAGCTCACGTTGTTATTTGAACAGTTTTGCACAGGTCGTTATCGCCTCGGTGTTAAACGGTTCATCTGTTTTAACACTGAATAAACCTGATTTCTTTTTCCTAGGTTCCACAACCTTTCAAACCAAGTCCAATTATTGTTATTATTGAAACAATCTTTACATTAAGTCTATGAGGTTGGCGTTCGGAATGACAAAGGAATTTGGAAGTTTTATTGCTGGACGTACAGTGAAATGTTTGTTAAACTACTTGTTTACTTTTGTAATTAAGCATGAAAATCTATTCATGTTTGTTCCAACACATAACAATACAAAATATCAAAAAATATGATTAATATTAATATTTGATTTTGTAACTCGAGTGAGTTAATTGTTCTTCGCGTAAGAGTCAGTTTATTTCAGGTGCGAATTTTACAATTGATTATCTATTAAACCTACGCCTAAACTTTAAGCCAAAAGAAAGTTAACAAACCTTTAAAAAGGAATCTG
>BGPR01001852.1:160182-215583 GCA_013235015.1 Araneus ventricosus | reverse complement strand
TTCTCGCATTTTACGAAATGTTCCTTAACTTTTGTATGCCAGTGTATATGATAATGCCGCTGATGTGCCTAAGGTTTTGACATCCAATTAGACGTCTCTTTCATTTATAAATGAATGCCTTTTCGAAAAATACTTCAAGTTTGATCATGGCACAGCAGTAATGAATTCAATACATGTGGTTTCAAAATGACATGACAAAAGTAACTGATGTTGTCATCCAACATTTGATTATTTGTCGTTTTATGCTGTGATGGGATGTAATAACAGCAAATAAAAGATGCTCAACGAATTTCAAAATTTAACTAATGCTGTTCACTTGAATTATACTACGTGATCATTAATTGACTCTAATAAGAAGTATTATAAAGGTAAACAGAGTCCGTAGATGCTTCCAGGTTATTACAGAAAGTTGCTCTATCAGCGGATAAACAAAGCAAAATAGCAAACAAAGAGACATCTTCCTAGAAGCAAACACATTTTTTCCCCCTAAAAAAGTGTCTTCTTATTTTCATTGTCAATGCACATTTTTCGGTATTTTCTCAATAATTTCAAACGAGAATCTTTTATATGCCTCTGCTCCAGTTGGTACGCTGGTCAGTGTGAGTTGCCGAAACGAAAACCAGCGTCGTAATTTTACTGCTATATTCTATTTTGCACATTTTGATAACCAAATAAATAATCACCAAAAGATACTTCAGAAAGAAAACAAGATTTCTTGACCATATCTGCCTAACAAAACCTGTGTCGAACATTGTACTTAAGCACTCTTCTGTTACTTATCCATTAATCTTTTGTAATCTACAGTGGCGAATCCAGGATTCAGGTCCGGGGCGGGGCGGGCGGAGGTCATAAAAAATTTGTATCGTAGTGACGAATGTCAAACCTCATGGCTTATGTAAACCAAAACACTTTAACTTTACAGACTTTCCTCACCTGACAATAAGAATCATAAAGAACACTATAATACTTTCGATAATTTAATAAAAAATACAATGAAATAACTAGCCAAAAAATGTTTTTGACCGCATCAACGCTACAAATACAAGTGGGATGTCTAGAAAAGTAGGAAAACTTTCGTGCCTGGCAAGCCAGATAGCAATGTTGTCACGATTTTATTGTTTTTTAAATGAAAAAATTAAGAACAAACAGTTGTATTGATTTTAAATAAAATCAAGAATTTTGGTTTAGCTTTCGGGGGGCTGCAGCCCGATAGCCCCCCCCCTGGATTCGCCACTGGTAATCTCTGTATCATTTGTTTTCGATATCTAAATTAATTTAAATTTCATGACAATGAAAAATATTTTACTCTGACTTTTCCACTTGAAACAGAACGAAATCCCTATATGTAGGACGACTCATAGCAATTGTCCGATACTTTACAAGGAGGACAGGAATAAAATACCACACAGGAACATGGGGCGCAAACGCAATGAACGGTAGATTCGAAGGGTCGCTGTAACAGGGAAGCAACAGTCCCTAACGCAGGCTGATTTGCCAGCCTATATTTTTTTCATGGGCAAAGATAAAATTTTAAGGGACAGTGCAATCATTGAGCATAACTGGCACTTGCGAGAGTTTGAAAACCAGGGAGTAACACGTTGCTCAATAGCACTTAGGCATCAATGTCTGGGCTGGAATCGTGGAAGATTGTTTGCTGGGTCCATACTTGCTACCAACACGGCTCAAGGGATGAACTTATCGGATATATTTGGAAGAGGTATTCCCAGAGTTACTTGCGCAACAGACTGCCCAGTGACAAAACACTTTCATTTCATGAAGCCAAGTGTTGAAAACCTATCGACCCGTTGCGAAAATATTGTTCAAGACAAAGTATCCCTGCCACGACTCATAAATATTATAAAGATCTTACACGAACGAAGACATGATATCATCATTGATTAAGAAAGACACCCATTAAGACAATCATTTCAGATTTTTTCAGTAGACTTTGTGTGCTAATTGTTGTTTTAATTTTTATTTTTTTCTATCCTTTCTGATATTTTTCTTTACGCTGAGAGATTTTTGTGTAACAGTAAACCTTATCTGGTCGATTCCCTTATAGTGGATTAATAATAATAATTCGCTGGAACATGATGTTTTACAGTATCAAGTGTCTAGTTTCTTTTCACTAGTTCACTGTCACAGCGGTCCCTGTAGCGGTCATACTTTGCGTTTGTTACAACGCGTTCCTATGCTATTCGTGCTTCGCTTTGCATTCCTGATATCCTAGCAAATTATTGAACAATTGCCTTGAATCCAATAGCATTCCTAAGGTAGGTCAGTAAGGCATATGTCGTGGGCCTCGGGATCTAGTGGGCCCCGAACAGACCTACCTTATACGTAGATCAGAAACTGTAATAAGATTATGAATTCTAGCCAGATCTATTTCCTGTATTCCCAGACCCACACAAAAACTTAATTCGTAGAAGAGCGAATAACACATTTTATGACTAAATGCCATGTTAAAAATGCAGATTTACTATAACAGCAGGTTTTGACATGGAAAATTATACGTTGAATATTTGATAATTTGAAATATTCCAACTGCGAGTAATCCTAAACCCATTAATTTTTATATATTTTTAACGAGAGTTTTTGTTTGTTTTGTGTAAGCACAAAAAACAATTTTCTCTGACAGGAAGGATGATTCGTACAGTTGATACTCTGATACTTCTTCACTGCTGCATGATTCGATTCCATTTCCATATTTTTTTAGAACATCCTTCTGCACACTTCCTCAAAATCTTAGTGCAGTATTTCTGAAGAAATTTATTTTCTCATCTTCTTTTCAGATATGAAGACTTTCTTGCTGTGCTTTCTCGCTCTGGCTCTCGTGAGCTATTGCTATGGTTTCGTGATTTCGGTCTTATGTTGGAGAGAGCAAGAAGGGAACGTGATCTGTAACCATACCTTCGACGCCACCAAAAACCAAGGAACGATATCCCTCCCCCCGCAGTATAACAGGCAGACCAAACTTTATGCAACAGCGTACTCTGGAAATGGAGGTAAGATGTTCCTATTTTAATATGCTTGTGGGTCGAATTTATTACACTGATGGCGATCTCAAATATTCACTGAAGGTACATTTGTCGAATCTTATTTTAGACCAGCTGGCAGAAGAACAAAACAAGAATAGGACATAAATTGCTATTTTGTCATAAAGGGTTAAACTTAACCACCTGGAGTGTTATCAACGCGAATTTTTCGTATACTACCGCAATAATCAGCTTAGTTTAGTTCGGTTATATTAACGTCCCGTTTTGAAGCAACACGAGGGCTATTTTGGATCGGACCTCTTAATTTTGAACCGCGGTCTGATAACGAAGACAACACCTGAGTTGGCACCCCCTCTCCAAGCTTCCGCACCACACCAGCAGGAGGACGTTTGGCCCCCTACGTATGATTTAACGTGCGACAGGCCCACATCCACGACAGATCTTCAGTGGAATCGGGTTTCGAACCTGGAGCCCTCCACGAAGATGGAGAGAGAGGCAGAGACCTCACCACTTGGCTGACGCGGTCCCTCCATAAGCAGCGTTTTGTGTTTAGCTTCGTCGCAGCTTGAAGAAAATATAGTATGCATTTCAGAACATTACCTATTCCCTTGACCGATTGGGTACAAAATTTGACACTTATCTTCAATTTTGATGTCAAGATCTGTTACCAAATGTAATTTATCTAACTCATTGCGTTTTAGAGTTATCGCGCATGCGCATCCCTTCTGTGAGACTGATATTCTATTTTTTTGCTATTAACTTAAAACTTTAATTCTATATCGTGAGTGCTAATTTGAGTACAATTAGCCTAAAGAATTGTTCTGCAATTTTCTGAAATTTGAGCTATTATCTACACAAGATCAATCAACAACTCTTTACTACTTGTTACTACTTCTCAATCTGAACAGAAGTCAAAGTCTGATGGACTTAGCTTAAACGAAATAGGCTGTTGCCTAAATTTACGACCCACTGTGCTATCTATAAGAATAAACATTGAGTTTTAAAGATATCTTGTTAGTATTTCTTTCTATTGCCAGTCGAAATTAAATTTTTATCAGAAAAGGAATTGAAATTTGTGTAAACCAATGTAACCGTCATTCATCTGGAAAATCTAAATAAAAACCCCTCCAATAAAATAAAAAAGTATTTTACTTAAAGCATAATGGGTTTTTTTTTTCTTCTTTTTTTCGAAATTCACTCCCCGTGTACGAATATTCTTTCTCAATAATAGATACTAAGCATTTTTCCTGCATATCATACGATTCAATCTCAATTCAAACAATTATTTAATTATTAGGGAGTTCAGAACACCATTTTCATGTTTTTCAGGTAAAGAAAGCCATTTTGTTACAAGTAAGCTTATTATTATTTTTTTGACCTATTGGTTGTGATATACATTTTAATTCATAAACTTTTGTATTGATCATAAAAAATTCGCCATTAAAAAAAAGAACCCTCTGTAAATTAAGGATACCGATTTCGTTAGAGTTGTTTTTGACATCTTTTATCCTCCAAGTATTTTTCCACTGCTCAGTACTTTCTAAAATGGACTGTTCTTTTAGTACTGTAGAACAGAGGTTCCCAACCTGTGGTACGCATACCCCTGGGGGTACGCGAAGGGCCAGTTGGGGGTACGCGAACTGAAAGTCTGTATTGGCGGACACAAGAAAACATAAGGGATTAAAAATGATACAGAATTTTGTTTCCTTAAGTTCATATAAAGTAAAAGTGATAGTTATGCAAGTCCTAAACTTACCCTTAAAATAAGAAAAAAAGAAAGCAAAAGGAAGTCTAATTTTTAGCTGTCTTTATAAGTTAATGCGAAATTATTGCAGTACTGATTTCATCTGTTTTCACGTCGAACATTACCCTATTGTAAAAATGTAAAAACAAAAATAAGTCCTGCAAATGTTATAAATTCCAGTCATTTGTCTTTTAAGCTCACCTAGGCCCTTAACATTATTGATAAAAACTTCTTTGTATAGACGGATGGTTGGAGGAGGGATATGACAGTAGGGGGTAGGCGAAAATAAGCAGACTAATGAAGGGGTACACGAGGGAAAAAGGTTGGGAACTCCTGCTCTAGAGAATAGGTTATTGAACCTATATTATCAAATTTGTCATACGTATATACACTGACGAGCCAAAACATTATGACCATCCCCACATTTTTCAATGAACTCGTCTGGATGACGTGGAGGGCACGTGGTTAAGTGAGAATGGTATTTAACTGCTGCTGGAGAAGAGAAGTAATCATTCTTGCACTTACTTTTGCGAGTGATGGGGAAGGCTGCTGATCTAAGCGAATTCGATAGAGGGCAGGTCGTAATGGCCCGAAGACTCGGAACGAGTATCACCGAAACTGCATGACTGGTAGGTTGTTCACGATCTGCCGTTGTTAGTATTCATGCAAAGTGGATAAATGAAGGCGACACCAGCAGTAGACGCCAAGGTGTTGGTCGTCCACGGCGTCATCAAAGAAGAAGGACGTCAGAGACTGTCCCGCTTGGTAAAGCAAAATCGGCGCCAGACAGTGGCTCAGCTGACAGCCCAATATAATGCATGCCCAAGCGCAAGCGTTTCGGAATACATAGTTCAGCGGACACTGTTGGAAATGCGACTGTGCAGCAGACGTCCCACTCGTGTGCCTCTGTTGAACAAGCGTCATCGTCAACTCCTACCAATTCTTTTATAAAGGCGTTGTATAGAGTTAAGCTAGTATCTGCACATTTTTACTTTCTAGTATACGAAGTATGCAAAGAAAAAGTATTGTAATCGTCAAAAAATTCGAACTCAAGATTTTGACTAATCGACACGTTTTAGACCTCTGTGAGTCCGAAAAACACAATTTGAGAATTATGACTGTGTCTGTCTGTTGTAAACACGATAACTCGAAAACTATTACAGCTACAGTGATGAAATTTGGTATGTGATCTTTACACATAATTTGTAGGTTTCTGTCAAATTTTGGGCAAATTTCGTCTACGGGAAGTCTGTCTGTCCGCGTTCATGTGAACACTATAACTCAATAATTTGAATAGCTAAATGGGTAAAATTTGGTACACAGTTTTATCATCATGAATCTAGGTCCGTATAACATTTTGGGCCAAATCCGTCAAAGAGTTGACTGTCTGTCGGTCTGTATAATCGCATACTTTTGAACGCAATGACTTCTTAAAAAAATTATTTAGATTAATGAAATTTTGCATGTGGTCTTCTAACCTTAATTGAAGATTTGTTTCTGATTTTTGTGTCAATCGGTTAAAAAAAAGGCGTTCAAATTGTAAATTTGGTTTTTCTCAACTAACATTGCCCTATTGAGTAACCACTCCTGCTTCTGATTCTACTTCTTCCGCCTGACCTTCGGAAATTCGTGGTATGACGTTTCGTTTATTTTTTTCTCCACTGCGTTAGGGACGCTTGTTCGTTTTACTGCTTTTTAGCTTAGTTTTTCGCTACATGTGTTAAGGAATATGTGAGAAAGTTTAGGGAAGACCACTCCCGCTGGTTGAGAACGCCACGTCATTTAATCACTATTTTATGATAGGTAAGAAGAACCAGTAATTTGTGAGTTTGGCGATTTTTTACATTCCCAAAATGAAAGAACAACGGATTTGGATGATGCAGCAAGTTTATAGAGACGATTGGTTTAGCCGGCTCTGTTGGTATGAATGATGCCGATGTTTCAAATCGTAACATTCACAAAGGTTATCCGAAAACTAAGCGCCCTTCAAAGTCAATGGGTGGTCTAAACGTCGAAGAAGTGAGTGCTTAATCCGTGTAAATAAATGTCCATGAGATTGCTGAAACTCATTTTACACTATTTTGACTCCGCAGATGCATCGCATTATAGCAAGCATTTGTACTCCTTGACCGATGAGAAAAAACAGGAATCGAGTCACAGCTAGAGAGGAGTTGATCGATCGTTCAACTACGGATAACATTTTTCTAAAGCACATCCTAACAGGTCGTGACCCTCCAGATTTGACCATGTCAACTTCCTTTTGTTCCCACGCTGAAAATCCATCATGAAAAGTCTACTATTTGAAACAACAGAACAGTTCGAAGAAAATTTGCTGTTAGTCGCACGCGTGGTCCCAAAAATGGAATGTAAGGGGCCATTTCAGCAATGAAAGACATTTTGGGAACAGTGAATAAATAGAGGCTGAGAGCAGTACCTTTTAAAGAGGCAAGTCTCATTAAAAGGTGTTGCGAAATGTCAATAGGTGGCGCTGCGAGCGCGGAAGTAAAGAGTAAAAAAGAATTTGTAATGAATGATGTATTAATGGTTTAGAGTTTTGGTTCGGAGTTCGAGGAATAATGGCGTAATAAGTGCTTTAATCTGTGTTTAATGTTCTTTTTTGTGTGTGCTGTAATGTGTCGTCTAATCTATGCAATAAACATTTAAAATGCATAACCTGCGTTTTGGATCTGTTGAAGTCTACCGAAATACCAAGCAGCAAACTAGATAATTATCGTTGTGATAAATATTCGTTAATTTCGTTTTCGCACCATATTAGTTTCGAAAAAAAAGGTACTCTTAGCAAGTATCGGTTTATTCTAAAATATGGTTTCTTGTTGGTTATCGTAAATCTGTCACCCACAGTATATTAGGTAAAACAAGTAAATTTTGATTTTTCAGTTTGTATTCACTCTGACCATGCAATGCTTAATCAATTTTTTTTTCTTTCGTAGGTAATGGTTATTATTCACCTCCTGTTCCTCCTCCACTATAAGGCCTTGAAGGGACAACAAAGCAGTAAATGGATGCACGGATTTTAGAATGGAGGAAGGGAATATTTATTCATTTTTAAGTATTATGTTTTTTTATAGGCTATGTGGTATGCAGAAATTTTGTTTAAAGATTGTTCAAAATAAACGCATGTCCATAAAATTTCGATTGTTTTAGTTTCGAATCCTACATCTTCAGTAAATTTAAAATATATCAACTGGGATAGCAATTATATTTTTTTTTCGCATTTAGAAGTATAATACAAGGATATAGATCAATAAAGCCGCTGCCTGTCGGTAACATCCTCAAAATGTAACACAGAAAACGAAAATTCGCAATCATTCCACTTACTTATAAATAACTTCGACAAGAGTGGTGTCGAAATTGCTAGTGTTTTCGTTATTGAGTTGTACACTTACTACAGGAATTTAAAAATCTGGAAATTTTAAAAAGCTATCAAATAATTCTTGAAAGAAAGATACAAGATAATTTCAAGTAATGAAAAATTACTTTGATGATACTTTTAAAGATAATTTCGATTTATTTATTCATTTTATCCCTCACATAAATGAACGATTTTCAAGAAGATTCTTTTAAAAACTTAACAAAAAGGATAATAAAGACCTTAACGAAATCGTTGCCTACGACGCTAAAGAGATCCTAAGAATAAAAGAAGATATCGAAGACTGGTCGATTAGCCCTCCCATGTCCTGATGCCCCACCATACTGGATTGAGTCCAGAGCGAAATCGAATTTAGGATAAGGCTAAATAAAAGAACAAATTACTCTTAAATAAGTTCACTCCCTTATATTTTATTTTTTCACGCGCTTATAAGTCAAATTATTGACTTTTTTAATATACAGTATCTCAAAAAAGTAGAGGACACAATGCAATTTTACAAGATATAATTTAATATAAATCTGATATATACAAATGAAGCAAAAAGAATAAATTATATCACACACATTGATAAAACAAAATCACGATAACTCAAATTTAATGCCATTTTTTAATATAACTATGGCTGTGGTAAATATACTTGCCACCAAATTCATCAATCCTTAAATGCAATTTTTAAGGTTGGCCAAATTTTTCGATGAAATGAAAACCTGGATGTTACTGTTTCTTATTTCAAACCATATTGAAGTGTCTTGACTTGATAATTGATTAACTAAATTAATTAACAAAAATTAATGTCATCCAATAAGCTAAATGAATTTCTTTTCTTAAATTAATCTCAAAGTTATTTTATTATACCACTACCAGAAAAAAAATGGCCCTTTAAAGGGTTAACACAATATGCATGTCACTTGGTTTTATTTTAGAATATGCCATTTCGAGCTCAATTCTCATCTGATTAGCAGAATTTTCTTTATTTTTCGGAGAATGAAAGATAGGTTAGAGAAACATATTAATTTTTAAAGATTTAATGAAGTTAGGAGAGAATGGCATTAGAGTAAAGTAGTTGTTAGTTGATATTTTTTGGCAACATTTTCATTTCAGTACAGTACTTGCTATAATTTCCCGATTCCTTGCTTTCAATGTGCTAGCAAAGCTACTAGCTTACAGCTTTCGTAGTTAGTAAGCCTTAGGATGTTTTTTTTAAATTTACACTTAAATATCTTGTGTTGCCTTTAAGCAACATACCCAATTTTGTCTTCTAAAATGCTGAGAATAAGACTGAAGCTCTAAAGCCTGTTGTTGCCAATAGAATTCATACTGAAAATATTATTCAATCAATTTACAACATATAGATGCCAGCCTGATTGCTGATAAAACAAATAAAAATAAATTGATGTGTTTCACTTGAAACTGCATCTTTTTTACTTTGTTTGTACGGTTGAGAATACCATGTTTTATTCTACGATGTCGAAGTAAAAATTCCTTACCCGTATTATTAGTTATTAACATTCATCTGTGTTTAATATTATAGAATTTTATCAAGGAGATTTTTTTTTCTTAATTAAAGCCCATTCTTGCTGATGGGTAACAAACTGTTTTTTAGCTTTAAACCATGCTTAAAACAAAATAGGATTTTTAAAAACTTTTTTCCCATGTTTTATTCAAGAAATGAAAGTCAAAAACATTTTCAAATCAATTTTTAAAGCATCGGGCTTTTAAAGGTTAAGATGAAGGGGTTCCGATTGGTAAGGTAACATGATTCTGCTTTTTCAACTTAAAGAAAGCTAAATAGATGCAAATAAACAAAATGCATGCACTGATGGTAATCTTAACTTCCCAACTACGAACCTATTCGAGAAATTAGACCCTCAGCGGTCGGTCCGCTATCTTTTGGAACCTAAAACATACGGCCACCTCATGAGAATTCTGATTATCTAATTTGATAGATCTATAAATATAGTACAAGTGTGTTCTAAAACATTTTGGTAGGGATTTTATTGTTTGTCATTATTTAAATGTTAACATTATTCGACTGCAAAGTTTAGTTATATTAACCTTCTAGCGGGCGCGCTTTTGCAAGAGATACTTGAATTCTGCATCGTATTACATATTTATATCGTTATTTTATATATTTAATGCAATTTTACTTATAAAAGCTTTGTTTACCATTAGGCTAATAAATACAGATAAAATAAATGAAAGTTGCATTTATTTTTGTAAAATAACACGATATATATATATGTAATGCGATGCACGATATGTCGTAAAATTTGCGTAAGCGCGCTCCCTGGAAGGTTAACGTCCCGTTTTGAAGCAACACCAGGCTTCAAAGCGAAATGCGATTATATTCCTACCAAACTTCGATTCTCCACAAGTTTACACGAAGAATCTTTTTCAAATCCGAATTAATCCGATCGAATTCATTTAATGACAAAGTCTTTTTCCTCTGGAAACTTAGCAATTGCGTCTCAAATATTCCATGCAGTCAGTTAGGCAGTTGACCCTTGCATATAAATAGCAATTAAAATAGCCCCGCCATTTTATATCGAAAAAAAATTTCTTCTGATATTGGAGGATTAATGTTAAATCTTTCTTCTGAGGTGCAGGGGAGATTCTTGCAATGGCTTTTCTTTTTGGTTTCACCAAATTAAAAAATATGTAAAAATGTAATCGGATTTTGTGACACTAATATGCAACCAAGATAGTTGTTGATGGTATACCGACACTCACGAGCAGATTCAGAAAGTAAAAATTGTAAGTCGTGTGTTAGCTTAAATCTGAAAAGAAACATTTATATATGTGGAAGTTAATCCGTATACTATATAAATTTTGTAACATTTTATAGAGACTTGTTTTTTGTAATACATTAAAACTTCGATTAACCGTCACTCATTTAACCGTCAGTTTCTGTTATCCGTCATCGTCTAAATTAGGCGAATGTACATTTCTCTTCTTATGTTGAAGTTTAGGTTGGTATCTACAAGTTGGAACACACGCGATATCATCGCCAAATGGTTACCTGAGGAATCAAGCGGATTAGTTTTATTGGCAACCCATCGGCTAGATCGCTTACGTCATGGCAAACGTTTCGCGCGATTTGAGTTGTTTACATACTACGCGGATTTTTAAATAACTTAAAATATTTATTAAATATTTAATTAAATAATAAAATATATTTTAATTGGGATGATTTCAATTAGTCGAAAATTGACAAATAGAACTTGGGTTTAATTAGTGATTCCGATTTTTCCGATCATATAATTAAGAGATTTTTTCTTTGCCTTATAATAAAAATCGTTTGCATGGAATTTTTGGTTAGGTTAGGTTATATTAACGTCCCGTTTTGAAGCAACACGAGGGCTATTTAGATGGAATTTTTGAAGTTGCTTGGTCATATTTTGGAATTCATCGTTTGGAATGCTGTCTTCACCAGCGCGATGGTTTCCTTGATGTGCCTCATTATTCATTTCTTTTTCATATATTAAGAGCGTTTCCTCCAAGTGCAAATATTAGAACTGAGTAAGTCGTAATTTTTTACTACTACTTGTTTTGAACGCTACTAAGGGCAAATGTTCTTCTGCTTCATTAGAGTAATTAAAAGAAGCTGATTCCGTACATTCACTAAGCTAGCGAAGCTACTAGGAGCCCACTTTGCTGAAAGCGAAGCCGCTGATGTTTTTTTAAGTTAAAAAAATTTGCCCTGTGCCCACTTCAGATGCCGCAGGCATCGCGAGCGCAATTTTTCCTGCTTCATTAGGATAATTAAAAGTAACAGATTCCGTACATTCAATAAGCTAGGAAAGCTAATAGTTCTGTTGAAATTCTACGTTTAAAACGGGAGATAGTGCAACGACAAACCACAAACGCATTGGGTTCAAAACGAGTCAACATGAAACGATTAACCGTGACCGATGCACGTTTGTTTATCTTTAGCTTGGCGACTTGGCGCGGTTTTAACAACGCTGTGTTCCAACTTATAGATTTCAACCGAAGTTTATATCGATCGTTTCGTAAAATTAAATAAAATATGTATTTTTCACTTTTAAAGAATTTTATGTTCATTTTATCCCAAGTCAGCAGTGAAACACACAAAATTACTGTACATATTTATTAAAAGATTTCTGTTATCCGTCTATTCGGTTCTCCGTCACAGCCCTGGTTCTGAAGGTACTGTACTTTTAAATATTTCCTACTTTGCAATAAAATCTTGCTTTGTAAGAATGCTATGAAACTCTTTTCGACCAGACGATAATAATCGACCGACTTTGAGAAGAAAATGGAGATTTATTAAAATAATTTATGGTATACAAGTCTAATATAATAAATATAATAGAAGGGTAACGAAATAGAAGTCAAAGCAACAACAAAGCTTAAAAAATTCCAGTTTAAAATTTACTAATGTAGTTTCTTACAATTTTACAAAGCTTTTTCTTAAGAATTTAACACATATTTCACGATCCAATTATTAACAGTTCTTTCTAAATCGTGAACTCACTCTTTCTGCCGATTATACGCTTATTATAGTCCTTCAAATCCGTAGAAAGTCAACACCCCAAAGCATTGAACTAACAATGGTCTTCTAGAAATGATTAACATTGATAATCATTGGCCCGATAGCTTGCCTCAAAACGTATGACAAATCAAAAGAAATTCACATATCATTTTAGCGCATACGGAAGCTTAACTGAACAGACACGTAGTAACTGCTGAAAGTCTGCGACTAACTTGGCAAAAGAACATTTTTCAGTTACTTAGTATTTCTATGGAAACCAAATATCGGTCTTCTAGAACACTCCTTAATATTTATTTGTCCGGTAATTAAACATAGTTCTGAAGATTTTTTACAACTACTCAAAGATAGTATGTTTAATCGAGTGTAGAAATATCCGTTTCGAAGTAGTTTGCTGAATTTTCTCCTTTGACCTTTCTTACATTTTCCAGATTCGTTAATTTGAAGCATTCCTGACACAAACACTTCTCCACACTTGGATTTCCTATGAATTTCCATGGAGTAGGGGATTCGAGGTCTTAAGTTAACACAAAAACATCTCAAATTCCAATCAGCATTTAATTTAATGTTCCAAAAAGGCCGTCTTCTTTCATCGTGTAGAAGTTCTTCTTTGCTGAATATGCATTCGATATTAAATTCCATCGTTAGGCTATGAGGGGCAAACAGAGAACTATGGAGTTATATAATTCAAAATCGTAAGAAACCTGTACCACAGCGCAAGCGACTTCGGGTACGTTTACACTAAGGCAGTTATGGACGCATATTTACGGATCCTACTATGGTTTGGATTGAGGTCGCTTTTCATTGGCTCTCAGCGTCACGTGACTTCGCTTGCTTTTGAATGATGTCATAGGAGCGCGCTTAGTTTGGATTTCGATTTTTGTCTTAGCTATTTTATCATGGAAAAACCAAAATTATCTTTTAATTACGATTATTTGGATATTTTTAAAGGGAATGATGAATTCAAGATAAAGATAATTTTGGTTTCTCCATGATACAATAGCTAAAACAAAAATCGCAATCCAAAGTGATCGCGCTCCTATGACATCATTCAGAAGCAAGCGAAGTCACGTGAAGCTAAGAGCCAATGAAAAGCGACCTCAATCCAAACCATAGTAGGATCCGTAAATATGCGTTATAGACCTTAATAGCAAGCCACGTCTATCTAATGAATATCACGTGACCAGCTGTCAAGCAGCTAATTTATGTTTGCTACATTTCGGTAAGCTTTCCAGGTTGTTTTCGTAAATCGTCGTTTTGGCATCATCCAGAAATGTATTTCGTTACTTTACATCATATCGCGTTTCGTGAGCATTTTTTTTGTATATATTTACCCTCTTCTTTTTGAAAATGGCTTCTTTTACACTCACATTTTCCACCAAAATGATACCTCTCAATGTTCATAGAAAGCATTTAACCATATCACAAAATAAAAGGTTAAAGTTAAGAGTCTTACGCTTCTCAAAAATATTAAAAAATGAAGGAAGGAAATAAACGAAGCGTTGAATGTAAATTCACCCATGTCCAAAAGGTACGCGTAATTCGTAATTTGCGAAAAATTTGGATTTAATATGGGTACAATGGTTCACAATCAGTTGTCGAGAATCGTAAGACGTACAATCGCGGGAACTCACGTTTTACATGGGAGATTTGGTCACGAGGGTATTTAGGGAAACGACCAGAAATTGCTGCAGACGAAAAGTGTTTCGGCTCACACCGTTTCACAGAAAGCTAATAATGACTTGCAAATTTCATCAAAGGTTTTGTTTGCATGGTGTAATACTTCCATGCATTTTGGCGAAATAGCACGTATATTCGAGAAGATATAGAAGTTTTCTTTAAAAAGTCCTAAATTTTTCCGTATGCTTTTTCATCATTACATGCAGAGTTTTTAACTAAATTATAGGAACTTACAGAATAAGTGGCAATATGCCAGCGAAGCATTACATTAAAATTTGGATTAAATACTTTGAATAGTCCAGAAAATATGAGTATTTGTAGGAAATAACTTTTAGCTGCTCATGTGCGAAACATACATGATATTTTTTTCATAATTTCGAAGCCAGATATATAGAACAGCTTATGTAAAAATTCCAGTCGAATTAAAGTTTAGATTTAGAAAGATATCGGCATTGCAGAGAGATGAATTTCAGCTGCGCTCTAAGAGAAGCTAAATGTTGAGTGTTTTTCCACCAATGAATTTTTTAAAAGCTTTAATCTTCGAATAGTTATCTTGAATTGCAAAAAAGGTTAGAAATACCCTAAACACCTATGCTAAGACTCAAATTTAAAAGATATCTTTCCTCGACTTTTTCAATGCTTCAACAGTCTCGAGAGTTTGGCGTTTATCAGCTTCATATATTGGAGAGAATCAAGCATGTACATAAAATGTATTCGTTGTTGTAGTCGCTAAATAACAAAGACAGGCCGAATTATATTCTAATTTTCATTTTATTATGGGAGAGTGCCGGAAATACTTGCATCTCAGTTGAAGGTTTCAGTAAAAGTGTACATAAAATCCCCGATTCTCTCATATAAGGGAAGAACAATATAATACGTGATCAAAGTGAAGGGAATATTGACTATTTTTAATAAATTACGTAAGCGCTTTAGGGAAAAAGTCTAGCTTCAAGGAGACGCGTCATGATTTTCGGTGGACACGTGAAAGCGATAAAACATTCTTTTAGTAATAAATATGCCAAAACGAGAGATTTAATATACCTCCAGCGCGGGAAATAGAACGAAACTGGAGTTTAAGAAAAGTGATTTTGGAATACATTAAGACTTTAAAATATATAATATTAGAATTTGAAATAAAATTAAGTGAGATTATTACATACATTACATGTGCATCTTCCCGTTGAATTTTATTCCCAACTTGGTCAGATATTTTATACACATGTACAATTTTAAGATTAAGACCGCACACAAAATTCCATTTTTCTAGTTCGGTGCATTTTTGAATAATCGTGTTGTCATATACATGGTTAGACAAACAGATTGACAGTCTATCCTTTAGCCATTTGCACTTCGATGATAATAAGATGATGTGTAAAGATTGATTTACCGCTTTAGGAAGCTAAAAATATTGTTATTAGTTTATAATATTGTTGTATTCTTTAACACAGTTCATCTACTAGAAAGGAAGAAATTTTCAAATTTTAGAACTCGAGAAAATGACGTATAAGCGAAGCTTTGCGTCGTATAAACAAAGTACTTCATCATTACAACGAATACGAAAGAATAGGGATTGTGATGAAACGGCGTATAAATGAGAAACGTATAAACGGTGCCATACTGTATCTGCTACCCTTAACAATCGAATAATATTAATAACCAGTCAATCATATAAAAGTTTATCAGAAATGAATTCAACCTTGAAATTCCAACCTTTTCTAGAAAAAACATCAGGAATCATACTTGATATACAGCATAATGGAAAGGCAGTAGAGAGTTAGTTTATAATATTTTTTTTTATCACCAAACGATAAAACAGTGCCTTATAGTTCCACAGAAAACAATGCATTTTTTAATAAGTTTAACACTTGAATGCAATTATAATTCAAAAGAAGTTCCTGTCTTTGATCTTTAAAATGTTGATGATTACACCTTTTCTGTTTTCAACTGTTCTCCTCGTACTATAAATGATGACATCACAAGATAAATGCAATTCGGAAGCTTATAAAACTAACACCCCTTTGTTCTATTCCGGCAATTCTATTTCAATTGCTATTCACGCAATAAAATTTAGAATTCCCCATTCTAGTTTTGAATGATATGCGAACAATACGAGAAGTTCGTTTATGTGGCTTCTAGAATAATACCCCCCCCCCCCCTGCGTGCAATACGCGTTGCGTGGAATTGTACAGAATTGGGAATTAAAAATGGCCAGTCTGCTTATTGTATGGATAACCGAGATAATAAAAAAGTTACATTTCTGTTGTCAAACTGCGTAATTCGAATGGTCGGAAAGAATATATAAACACTCAGATTACGCAGTTTGTTACTTGCAGTTCTCAGTGGGTTTTGTTGCTAGAACTTGTTGCTGACTTCTAATTTTTTCGAAGGTATGTTTTTGCCACTTTTTCATTAAAGACTTAATCTTATTATTCCTTTCTAATGCAGCTTCCGAAAGTAAAAATATTCGATCTTGTTTATTTTTTACTTTTTAACTTGTCTCGTTTCGTGCCTCTATGGATGTAATTTTGTACTCGAATCTTCACTCACTTTTTAATACGCAAGAGTTTTGAAATTTTGTACACTTGTGCGTTCTAGATTGCAGAACATTATTTTAATATTCTCAGAACTTAATTATCAGTTAATCAATGAATTTAATTAATTTTTTATTTCATACGAGTGGCGATACCAGGTAGTAAAATTGAGAAAAATGTATTTCAAGAGTCCATAATATTTAGAATAATCAATTATAAATGAAAGAATAACAATTAGAAAACAATTAAAATAAAAAAATCTTTTTTTAGCACACTATTAAAAAAGTGTTTTTAACCACTAAGTACACTAATAAAGTGTTTTTTCATTCTTTTTAAAATTTTCTCCTTGTTCTCTAGCTAACACGCAAAATTCAACTTATCATCTGTGCATGCCTCTGTGTTATTAGCGTTTGAATTCTGTACTTAATCGTCAATAAATGCGAGAATTTCAATTTCTGTTGTGTTTTTGTAAATACCTTGGACACCACGGTGGCCTGACGGGACAGTCTCTGTTTTGAAACCCAGCTTCACCACAAATTCGCCGTGTGCCCGACTCATTACATCCGTCGCGGTCAAACGTCCTCCCGTTGATGTTGTATTGAAGTTGGAGAGTAGGAGGGAAGAGAAATCGGGCTCATGGATTGTACTCGTCATTTGACCGTGGCTCAAAATTACGAGTTCCGTCCCAATATGACCCCGGTGCAGCTTCAACACGCGACGTTATTCAAAAACTAAACTAAAGCTAATCATAACTGTGTTCGACTGTTAAACTAGTAAATAAATTGTCTGAGATTGCACACGGTCTAATCCTTCAAAGGATTTACAAAAGGAACTTTTTCTTGATGCTTCATGCGTCTCTGATGCATTCATTCTGGAACCCTAAAGTAATATTTTTGTAACAGCTTCCATCCAAACATCAGTAGTATCAAGATAAAATCGGCAAATCTACATATCACAAATGAAATTTGCAATAAATTTTATGCCCCTTGTATTAAAAATCCTGTTAAGGTAGAAAAGCATTAAGTTGAACTTTGCTATAAAAATGGTCAGATTAGTGCACAAACCCACGAAGCGAGTCCACACTTACAAAGAAAGGGTAAGTCACTTCATGCCAGGTTCTTACTCTTATTACACATTGTTTTAAAATTTAAGACACAACTCTAATTTCATGAAATTTTTTTAAAAATGCCAAGAATTCTGTTAAACTCTTAGAAATTGTATGCATTGCTGGTTTTTAAGAAATAAAAACTTTATTAAACCGTTTCGCGTTCATTGGTTTCGCAATGAAACCACACATTGAGCAGTTTTTTTTATCGCGCATGAGCGAAACGTAGCGTATTTTTTCTTTCATAACTTAAGAGACGGATATATAGGCCAACTTATATAAAAATTTCAGTTCAATACCGTTAGTATTCACAAAGATATCGGCATTGCAAGAGTTAAATTGCTTTTGAGCTCCAAGAGACACAAAATGATGAGGGTTCTTGCATAAATTGATATTTTTTAATATTGAATCTTCGAAAGAAATATTGAATTTTATGAAGGTTGAATATCCTGAATACTCTCGTATACTTATAAATTAAATACGTAGTTTAAATTGCATTTCGATGATAACTTATTCGGAGGAAACCAATGAACGTTACCGTTCATTGGTTTCACTGTGAAACCACAAATTTCTTGAAAATAAAAAAATGCTAATTTTTTTTTCTTTACATAATTATGATCAGCTTCATGTCTAATATTCACTTTTGAAATCAATTTAGTAATTTTCAAAACGAAACATGTAGTGAACTTGAAATGGCTAAGCCCTATGGCATTAGGTTAAAATCGCTTAAACATAATTTCACGGCGGTTATAGCAAACTATTCACATTCAGGCAATGAACTTTACGGAGTTCCACACACGCCTTTGACTTTCATTGCATCGATGATGAATTTCGTTTCCTGGATTATTCTTTACTTTGAATACAATTGATATTACTTTACATTTACCTGTTGAATTGAGCCCAGAAAATAGAATTCGTTACTGTAGGAAAATGCAATGCACACTCACTCTGCAGAATAACGAAATTCTTAATCGATCACAACCTCTGAGTAAAAGTTATACTATTCATATTTTTGCACTATAATCCCTTTCAATCCATTCTGTTCTCTTTCAACAAAGCCTTCTTAATCCAGGTCCAAGTGAAAATGCTTTTCGCTCACTTATTCCTTACATAACACCTGACCGGTGGAGTAAAAGTAATACATAAAGGATACAAGGCAAAACCTTTTACTACCTATTAACTAGTAGTTTTTTGAACAGTAGAACTCGCGACACGAGACAAGACAGTAGACAAGAAAAGAAACCAAACCTCACTTCGTCTCAGTCTTTAAAGATTAAGCCATTCCTTTTTTTCTCAAATATGAATGATTTATACAAGTCTCTGTTTTTTTTTATCAGTGTTCACAAAATTACAATTAAGTGTTTGCTTTTATCATTTTCAATAAAATTGCAGCTAAATGTCTTCTTTTATCAGCATTAACAAAATTGTCATGAAATGTCTGCTTTTATCAAAATTAACAAAATTATAATTAAATGTCTCGCCTTTACCAAAATGATTCAAATGTTTTAATGGTGCCAAACTCTCCAAAATCTTGAAACCATCAACCACCATCGCAACCATCTTGAAACGATATCGCAAAACATTCTTACATATACATCGTTTTTTTATGACCTCAAAGAACCGCCATGCCAAATTCTAAGAAAATCGACTAACGCGTTTGGTAGTGACTGCATAACAAACAAATATACAGACAGACAAAATGCTCAACGATCGAGTTGAAACAGAGATATTTTCCATTTAATGGAGACAATGACATTCACATGATTTAAGTCAAATGCCCTGCTCCAATTTGATTTTGGAATCCATTACGCATCTTGCAGAATGAAAAAGGATTACTTCAAGAAGGAAAAAGTCACCAACAGCGTAAAGACGGTAGGTAATTAGCTGTTATATGACATCCGCAATGACGCTCCTCAAGTGAATTAACTCCGCTTGATTATTTAAGGTCTCGGTACAACCAGTAAAACTAATCTCAGGCTGCTCTATGTTCACAAATGTTGTAAGCAAATTAGAAATGGTGACCTTACATGCAATATAACTGCTAAAAACAATCGGTCTTAAAAGCAGAATAGTGTTGTAACTAACGGATATTCAAAGGATGAGTAGATCTGATGAATTGGCAAATCTTCGTAGTTTTCCCAAAAATTTCGAAATTATGTCTGCATATTACTTCCTACACAAACAGGAAGCACAAGCCAATAATCGCCATTCATAACGTGACCAGAAAACGATCCATCTTTTCTAAAACTGAATAACTGAGTAGAGAATGGATTGGATTGTTTAGACATGAAACCGATGGCTCAGGTTATTATGCATTTTCATTATTCTTTTCAACTCGGATTGCATGAATATTGCGAGAGTGCGTATAAACAAATTTGAACACATTTTAGAACTGAAACGTTGAGACGAAGAGAGGACCAACCAAGAATTTCGGTTAAATTGAACTAAACATCATAATGAAATGGGAAAATAAGTTTTTCCTTTCAAAATCAGCACGAATCAAAACAGTTTGAACCTCCGTGTACGAGACAGCAGCACTCTTGTCAAAGGATTCAGTTTCAATGTTTATATAGAACGGGGCATTCTCCGCTGTTCAATTCCGAGATTTTTGGAACACGGGAAGGGAAAAACCTTTCGTCAGGTCAATGTGAGAAACCGATGAAAATTGGCGAAAATGGAGTGGATATTTGGAATCTCGAATAGTTTGAAGTCTGATTGGAATGGCCAGATGGCCTTTTGAAGACCTCGCTGCGAGGGTAGCGGGGAAACAAAAGTTCTGCCTAGATTGGAACCCCGCGACGAGGCTAGATGATGTTGAAAGTAAAATCGGAAATCCGCCGTGTAGGGGAGGAGGAGATGGGTGGGAGTAACTCTGGGACTTTGAACCTTCTCAAACAAGGTGTATCAAAACAAACTTTGGAGCCTTCTTGAATGGCGTGTCTAATGTTTCGACTTGAATGGATGGGGAAAAACAGTATTGGGATAA
Organism: Araneus ventricosus; assembly: GCA_013235015.1. Taxonomy (NCBI): domain Eukaryota; kingdom Metazoa; phylum Arthropoda; class Arachnida; order Araneae; family Araneidae; genus Araneus; species Araneus ventricosus. Next base: position 194,640 of record BGPR01001852.1, on the reverse strand, counting down.
ATGGCATAGCCTAGCTTTCTAGTGAATGCCCAGCTTAATATGATGGTGTAGTGTCATATAAAAATGCAGCCGAGGAATTAGGCAATTTTTCTTTTTTAATTTAGTTTATTAATGACACACAGGACTAGCACGACATAAATAGACAAACACACAAATATATTTAACATAAAAGATAAGAAAACTATACATTACAATTTCTTATATTTCGAGTCATGGCCACACAAAAATCATATCAGCCTCTTCATTCTCAAACCCAACCATCCAGACTACCGTCCGCCGCCAACTGAACTGTTTACAGAATAGTCTTGTACCCCGCTATCTACAGCAGGCAACAGCAACTATAATGTCCAGTTTCTTACAATAGGGATTGGACCACTCTGGTTCTCAAAACCCTCAGTTAGACAGTACCTCAGAAGTAAAAATCCCTGTAACATAAGAACAATATTTAAATTTTCGTAAGAAAACTTGCCTTTTTTTATCTCTTGAGAAAATAAAATGTTGAGGTATTGAAATGTGCCTTATTCTTTTTCATTTAAACTCCAACGACATCGACTTTATGTTACAATGATGCAAAATGTAGGGTGCGATCGGTGCAATGGAAGCATGCCGGCTTGTTTACCCGATTCTCATTTTCTTTGAGTAGCAGAAGTCACATACAATTCTAATTGTCTTGAATGTTGAGTCTGAATTTTGTCTGCAAACAGATAATTACAGTATCATTGTGAAATATCACTGGTAAATTATCTCAATCTAATTGGAAGTTGAAAAGAACTCTGCTAATACATTTAGCAACATTAAAAAAAAAACGCGAACTGAAGAAAGTACCGAAAATTATTGCAAAATTATCTTGTGTTCTGATATTATTTTTTAAATTATTTTGATCGACAAGTCACAACATTCTTGTACTTGGGACTAACTTTCCATATCAGTTTTTAAAGTAATCCTTTTCAATTATTATTATTATTATTTTGAAGTTTACCAACATTACAAAGAATTTTGGAATTTGAAATGATTAATATCAATTTCTTTAGTGTTTTTCTAGGGATTATAATTTAATTTTTGAATTCAAAGAATGCTTTTTTTTTTCATTTATTGGTTTCAATAGTTAAGTTTTTTTTTTGTTGCTTTTTTCATTAATGCGCAGCTGACAGTGATTGTTAACCTCAGTCACTAAGCCTAAAGGCCCTCAACCATAAGGTTTAGAATTTCTATCACATATTTTGTTGAACGTTTAAGTATCTTTTACATGCTATCACTCTCGTGTTTTTTCCCCACAAAATTGCTAATGATTTTTCTCTAAATTCTAGAATGAAAGTTCTTGGAATCAATTAGAGCACCAATACATGATACAGCAACCATACATGATAGAGGTTGTACACGTGTTTAAATCACATACAAATAATCAATTAATGTTTATTTCCATGGCCAATTGTTTCTTTACAGTTTGCATTTGCGTGTTCGACATTCGTGAAAGGAATTCAGAAATGCTTATAAATCAAGTTGGTTTCAGTTCAGCTGAAAATTTATTCTTAAAATGAGTATGGTTTCGCATAATTTGTTGTTTCTGTTGTTCCAGCTTCTTCGCCATGAAATCCGTCTTCGTGTGCATGCTCGCCCTGGCCCTGATGGCCGCCTGCCACGCCGAGTCTTACTCCATGGCGTGCTCCACTGGACCAGACGGGAAGATGAGATGCATCCAGAAGCAGAGTCCAGACGGCAGCTTCGCGGGATCGTCTTCCTTCAGCAACGGCCAAGGCGGCGGTAGAATGATGGTCGGTGCAGGGCAGCCTGGAAACATGCAGTATAGATATAGTAAGTGAAAACGACTGGTTGATTGTTCGGTGCAAAACGTGTGATAATATCAGGTTTCCTCCTGTCCTTGACGAGAATGCACAAAACGTTTTAAGAAATCCTATTATAATACAAGCGGGGGAATATTCAATATACACTGATAGAAAAATATTGATATGGTATTTATGATATCGTTTCCGTGAACGTAAATTTGAATACGTAGTAATTTTATATGTTACAATGTTGCCTTAGCTTTTATGTTTCTTACTGATTCTCAAAACATTAGAAATATCCGTGTTTATGAGAAAAAGAACATTGCGCAAATCAGGCCATTCTTCGATTAAATAAAATATTCTTCGCTTTGTTTTTCCAGCAGCGCACAAAAGACATACGCTTCAGATCTTTGAAAACTCAGATTGATGCATCGATTTAAAAGAAAGGTTTAGTTATATTAACGTCCCGTTTTGAAGCAACACGAGGGCTATTTTAGGATGGACATCGTAATTTTGAACCTCGGTAAGATGACGAGGACGTCACCTGACCTGCACTCTCTCTCCAAACTTCCGCATCACACCAAAAGGAAGACCTTTGCCCCCTACGTATGATTTGGCATGTAACAGGCCCAATAAACGATGGATATTCGGTGGAACCCTCCGGTCCCAAAGCCAAGACCTTACCACTAGGCCACCGCGGCCTTTAAAAGAAAAGAAAATTAATAGTTTGCTTTATTTACATTTCATGTTCAGAAGTACATCTGTGGAAAGTTTTACAATACAAGCATGTAAGTGGATGTCTCTTAATTCTGATAAGCTAAAACAGTGTATTCAGGGGGAACATTCCATAACCAAATATAAGATAATTAAATTGCCACTTTTCTGGCAATTTAGCGATAAGTTTTCCAAATATATCTTCAAAGGGTAATTGTTGGTGATGAAACAGAAACAATAATTGTTGTGCAGACACCTAAATCATGTATTGCAACATTTAGATTATAATATTTGCTCTACGTGGCTCTACTAAAACAATAGTATTGGGGCCCTAGAATCAAAATTATTACTGCTTTTTCGTACAAAAATGTTCGCAAGAACATAAAAGAAAGACTGTTGACTGTTTTAAAGTTTGGGGTTTATTTATCTCAAAACTTCATAAAATAAGTTTTTAAATTTTTATTAAAAGTAGGTTTGAAAAGCTTTATTAACAATATATGCACATAACAAGAATTTTAATCGACGTTTTCTCTAATAAGGAAACCATTACCTCGAAAAAAGGCTCATTACGAGAGTAGATGAAACTCTCCCACCAACAGTATCTATTTTACTTGCCGTTCCTTGGATAGGGTAATTCCGGATGAGATGCCGCATATTTTTTGAAGTTGTGTATGAAATCCCATGGTGTACATAAAATAAAATAAATCATGCTGTGCTATTTAATGTTAAATATGCAACATGTGTACTGCGACAAAAAATATAAAAAAATAATATTTTTTAACAATTTTTTTCTAAGGCATTACACTGCGGCGCGTCACCCGTACATTCAGGGTGAGACGCCGCACTTGTGCGGGAGTTATGCCGCGCCTGGAATAAGAACAGAATGAAATAATAAATAAAAAATATTCAAACAAATATTCATATCTCGACTATAATTACCTATGTAATAACAAAAAGAAACTAAATGAGTACAATGAAACGTATTAGTATGTTTAAATCAATATTACTCTTCCTACTTAGTTCACTACTAAAATTATCTACTTATTTTTTAAAGATTGAATTTTAATTGTTATTTCAGCAACAACGTAACATCAGTGCATTAGAGAGTGAAAAGAAAGAAGTAAAATGGTGTTTACATTGTTTTATTTGTTAATAGACCTGTTTTTTCGACTGAAATCTACACAAAAAGTGTCGAACATAGTACAGTCTTCATGTAAGCACATTTGACACATGCAACGAAGCCAATCACACTTCCTCTTAGTTTTGTAGTAGTTTTTTGAACATTCCTTGCAAAGAACGTCTGCGTCACATGTGTGATCCAATTGTTCATTGTTATCATCTTGACTTGCGTCTTTCTTCGCCTTCTTACTTTTTATTTCTCCCTTTTTCTCTTTTGGTGTAGTAAACTTGATACTGTTTGAACATTCATCAATGTCTGATGAACTGTCATGGGATCCTCCACCTGATTCAAAATTAAATTTTCTCTTGGTAGTTTTGTCATCTTTTTTTGTTAATTTTCTTGCATGGTTTGGAATCGTTTCTCTAAATTTGCTTTAAGCGCATACCTATTGTCAATAGAGGTTACGAGTACTGCTGTTTTCTTAATTCTGTGCGTAGCTGTCACCTAGCTAAGTCTCGGAATAGGAGAAAATTTAAATAGGTTTTTGGTAGATGATGGTGGTTTTACATTGTTTGTTCCAGATTCTGCAGGCTGTAAATTGATTTGAGGTGTGTTGATTAGTACTTTACTTGATGAATTTGCCTCGTATTGTGTTGTACGGGTACGGGCACTTCCCTATCCGCCAATGCATAAAACAATTACAATTAACTACTAATAACATATCCAACTTGTTTAGTTTGTGCAAAAAGAAAAGAAAAAGTTCATAATACTTAATCAAATCCAGCAAATATACTTCAGTAACGTAATAAAATAAGACCCAGATAGATACATTTCAATTTTATTAATCGCGGCATCCCGTACAAAAGAAACTGCGGCATGTATACCGGATCGCATTGCGGCATGTATCCCATTTTGTACAATACAGACGCCGCACATCATAGTTGCCTGCCCTCGCAAAGGAAAATGGCGTAACCATACACACAGACACTATACAGACGCTACACTTAGTTTTGACTTCGAAATCATGCATGGATTTAGTAATTAGCGCATAAAAAGCATTTAAGCATAAGGTGTTTAAAAGTTTGGATAGTGAAATCATGCGCTTACCTCAAAATAACGATCATACAGCTAAAAGTAATAATCGAATTGAGATTCACGCTATAAACTGGTTAAAGAAATCCCATTGCGCACCTACACTGCGCGTCTGACTGCCATCTAAAGATAATTACAAGAAATACAAGGTGTGCGGTATCTATCCCGGATGCGGCGACTCTCCAGGAGTGACCCTAACAGGAAAATATTCTGAAAAAAAAATCGATTTCTTTGAAAGTATGAAATAACTACTTGAAATCCAACAATGTCCTAATATCCAAAATCACAGTAAAGAATAATAATCGTTTCTTTTTAAATGTCACGAGAATTAATTTGCTCATTTACAAATATTATGCGGAGCATGTTATCACAGCAGTAAAAATATCAATTTTTTCCGAGTTTTAACTAATTTAAATATGTTCAAATAGTGTTGATTACTATTTATATGAATGGCAAAAATTTATATGAATGGCACTCTTTAAATGTCTAATTTTTGTCCTCTTTGATTAACGAAAATATAATTAACTTGTGATGCCAAAATATGCAAGAATAGCATCTTAGATGAATAATAAAGAATCATTTAATTTCTTCTTTTAATCATATTAGTAGCCGTTTCTAGTTAATATTTGGGTTAAGGATGTTTTATCTTTATAATAATTCTTCTTAAGAATATCTTCGCAGGTATTTCAGAAATCCAACGAAATAGCTATGATTATTTAGCAATAACTCATTCTATTTGAGAAACAAGTGAAATATGGAGAGCTATATCTTTATCATAAAGTTCATATAGCAACTAAATTTCAGCTTGAGATGCAAAGCGAATGGACTAACGAGAATCGTTAATGGCTGTTGTGGACCGCCTAGGGACTCACAACATCAGGGCGTTTGTTCATCAGACATCAATACATCTTTTCAAACATTCGAAACATTAATTTCTTATAATAATTCTAAAACATTGTATTATTTATTTAACTTTTACTTTACATAACTAGTTGATAAAAATTATTGAAAAATGCTTTTTCCTATCTTGTGCAATTTAAATATTGTTTTGTTAATTATAAAAAATCAATTTTTTAATAAAAATTATGGATTTACATGTGAAAAAGCGCATACTTGCATAGTTGGCTATGCATGTGAAAAAGTGAGAACGTATTTACAGGGGGCGCATGAATTTTTGTTTACATAGAGAAGCCAGGTACCCTTGCACCTGCCCTGATGGTTGTCTCCAACATTCTTCCAATATATTCTCACAAAAATATAAATTCACAATTTATAAAAAATAGAGCAAAACTCCATCATTCTAAAATTAATATTATCATATTACCGCATCTGCTTTACTATTTGTCGGGAAATTTTTCTAATTGTTTATGGGGAAAAATTTAAAAATGGAGAATACTGCTTTTATTTTAAACTCTTGGCACCAGGTAAGAAATCTTTTATGCATTTCTAACTGCAAGAAAATCATTTATTCAAATTCTTCACCCTTTTTTTTCTGTGGAATGTTTGTTATCATGATGAGTTTCTTCCTATAAAATTGTATAATTTTTTTAAAAAAGCAAATGCCTTTTTTTATCTTTTTCCTTCTTTTATTTTTAATTAACTATCCATAAGAAGATTAACATAGAACAGAGAAGCACTAAAAATTTCTAGAAAGAAAATAAATATGGCATAAAACTTCGATTAAACTCTTTTTGAGGAGGGAAAAAATTTCAGAAATTATCGATTTGCATCTCTTTTCAAGTTAGATTGAAACAGATGTTCTCCAAACTAATTCATTTCAAAATATATCATTTTTCGAAATAAGTAAAAGATTTTCATCCTACTATAACGTGCTATCTTTTCTTCGGATGAAACAATAATGAAGCAAATGAGATTCTTATACTTAACCACTTTGTTGGAAAAACCGCCAACATCGAAATAAAAAGGATTACTGGGCTTTGAAACAAATAAGCTCGTTAGGTATAGAATTATACAATTTTACTCAGTTAAAGTTCTTGAAAATATTTTTATACCAATAACTAATTTTCACAAAATTCTCGAGGTATCTTCGAATTCTTTTATGGCAAATACTTAATAAAAGCTGAGACTTAATAAAAGCAGAGACGGAACTAATGGCCTGAATAAGAATTCTGTTTGGCGCCATCTGGAATTCGTAATACATTATTATATAATTCTTGCAGTGCCTAATTTTTAGTTTTATAGGTATTGGCAATTATTATGATTTTGCTGGCTGGGAAACTATCGATTTTTTTCTGATAATTATTATAAATAAATTTTATTTTCTAAATAATTTATGTTTGTAAAATAATGTAATTCTTGAAATTAGAATTGTCCTTACATTTTATTCTTAAAGAAAATAATAATTTTAAATACATTTCAAAATACAGTGGAACTTGGGCAATTCGAGCTTTTTTAATTCTATAGCTGAATTCTTCTATGTTCTCTTAAATTTCTTATTTAATATATTTTAACAGTACTCAATTTTGTTTATTTCGAATTTTTGGATAATTCGAACTTTTATTTTGATCCCGTCAGCTTCGAATTATTCACATTCCATTGTACATTAATAAAACATTAAATTATTAATACAATTCTCGTTCATCAAATAAAATTTAATTTTATCAATAGAACTGATGAAAAATCCAGAAAATGTGCCTTGGAAACAAGAGATGGCAGCATCGTCTAAGCAGCATCATGTTCTCTTATCTACCGACACCATGTAACACTTGTTTTGTGTACATTTGACAGCTGCTTTGTTTGAGGAAAATTTTATTTATCGTGTCTCATGCATGCAAGCATACATAGTAAGAATTAGCTAAAACTGATATGGTTAATGTCAAATGGGTGAAGAATTTTTATGTATTAGCGTTTGTAAACTACAACGAAGTTTAGTAGAAATCACTTAAAACCATTGCTAGCTCATATTTATGTTTTATCAATCAGTATTTTGCATCATGCTGTGTCTAAAATACTATAGGTAATCCGTATTTGGTAAAAAAAAGGAAAAGTTATGGATGTGGCCAAAGATCTGCAGCTTGAATTGTATCTCTGAGAGGTACGAAGTTTATATATAGGGATTTTTAGCAACAAAGACTGTTATCCCCTAATTCAAAAAAAATATTTATTCCAAAATTCGGTTCAATCTGCTTAAAAATTACGTAAAATTGCCATTAGTAGATGGACTAGAAAAATTGCTGATCCAATTCGGTCAAGACAGAAAAAAAAATGGCGTCCTCCTAGAAGGGCGGCCATATTCTTTTTTCCAGATCTGCAGCTCTTACTGTTTATGGCACGTAAATAGGTTTCCATGAGAGATTCATTTAAGTTGGCGACAGTCACAGAGAAAAAGAATCAGAGGTCTCACTCCCATAGACCCTAATGGCAACTTTTTTAACATTACACCTCACATAGACAGTACGCCATCTGTGGTCGACTAGGGAACAGTGATCGAGTGAGATTATATGGTGCCCGCGAAATAGAACTATTTTTCTCCGCTTCATCGTCATATCTGTTACTTGAAAGCAATAAAAGCAAAAATATTTTGTCTTCGTAGCATTTTGTTTTGTCTGAAGCACGGGGCATCGATACCATTCTTGCATCCAATTCTTTGTTACACCATTGGATAATGGTTAGTGAGCTGGGGAAAAAACACGAGTAGTGTTAAAATATATACTTCAAAAAATACCTTTCTAAAATTCCACATTCAATACCAGATGATAAACTATCTTCACCATAGTTTACAGAAATGAACAATATTTGTTACGTGCTTTGTCTAATAATATCAGATGAAAATTATCTTTACACAAATTATCCCTGTACTTCGTTTTCTTCCCTGGCACCATCAAACCGCAAGTTTAAATATGTTCTCTAAAACATTATATTTTTTCTCTAGGAGTAATGATTATGTTAATTACTGATTTAGAAAATGTAATAAAACCACAATTAAATGTTTACTTCTGGAACATATATATTACAGAGAAATGGCAAAAAAATGTCCAGAAAAACAGGCGGAATTGAGAATTAGAAAACAGTGTGAGCGAGAAAACACTGCCCAGCAGCCAAAGTCTGTCCAAATTTTGCACAGACAAAATTACATCCTGCTTCAGGTACATCGCATTCTCTTGCTCACAAAGCGATACTGTATAGGGGGAGTTTGGGTAGATTGATACGCGGGAACATTGATACAGTCCATAAGTTCTGATGATGATTGGAATGGCTCAAGATTTTCACATCTCCTCATATATATGCCACTGTAACTCTTAGCACACGGTATATTTTACGGCCATGTTAAGTCAGAAGTTAATTTACAAATGAATCAAACCGCTAATCTTCTAGTCTAACTAAATTTTACTCCAAGCACTTGTGTGATTTCTTTAACTAATTACGTTTTCCTGCCAAGGAATCTGCTCCCAAGATAGGAAAAAGCATTTGTTTTTCTGAACTATATTAAGTTTTGAGGTTTTTTAGGGTTGATTTTGCGTGACCACTTGTTTTAAGTAAAAAATGTCTCTTGAGGGCAGATTGATACAGTTAACTCCGGGGCACATTGATACGCATCTTTTGTGTGCTTCAATGCGCATTAACAGCAACTACTTTGCAAATTCGTCTTCAGAAATGGAAAAAAACATAAAAACGAACTATCTAAGAGAAAAAAGCATTTGTTTAAACAATGAAAACAGTTTGGATTTCATTGCAATGTGAAAAGTATTGTTGTAAATTAAGTTTAAAATATTTTTTTACGAATTTATTAAAATTGGAAAAAAATGTTCGGAAAATTAATATAATCGAAAAGATAATTGTTTCTATTTTCAGAAGGTATAAAAATTATTTTTGTGCTATATTGTTTTCGTGAGTCATCGAGGAAGAACGCGAAATTTTCCCTTAATTTTTAATTCATTAAAATTTCCAAAAACGGCTTCAAGGCTCACATCCCCCCCCCCTCCAAAGAATTTTTACACACACATTCTTCTTTAATATTTTTAGAGATAAATTATTTTCTGGGGCATTATTGTTTCAATTTTCCAGTCTCATTAAAAATGTTTAATTTTGATTAAAATAAAAGTTTGTTACTTTATTAAACTTTTAAACCTCGATTTGGATATAAAATTTATTTATAAAACAAATTTTCTTTTGATCCCAGACCTATTAACCTTCATTATTTTCGATATTACCGTGTGTATCAATGTACCCGTAATATGGGACAGATTGATAGAAATCCATATTTAGGAAAAAAAGTGTAATAAATATTTCATTCTGCCATATGACCAAAATTCGACTTAAATCCTATATTAGTTTAACAAATGTATTAATTTAGTCTATTAGTTCTAATTATTACCGTTGGTAAAATAATTTTTTAGCTTTCCAAAAAAAAGTGTATCAATGCCCCCGCATTCACCATACTATTCTGGGATGCAAATTTACTTTTTTATACGTTTTTAAAATTATTTATTATTTTACATAAGAGGTACTTTTTTTCTCATTTCTGTGTTATGTTCATTTCCACGGAAAGATGTTGAATTTTTGTACTCAAATTGCTATTTCAAGATATCCATAGCAAATGATTATGCCTGCATTTGAGTCGTAGCATTGAGCCCTCAATATACATAAGTACAATATACATTAAATACGCTGAAAAAAAAATCTTTAAAAACTGTAGGAGGATGCTGAAATTCTTCAGTTCCAGTTAATGGGCCACCAATGATCGATTGCCTAAAAAATATACCGACATTCTTGCACACCAAGTTTCTCAAAAGAAACACAGGTACCGACATCAGTTGCCATCAGTGGCCTTTATCAATTAAGAAATGAGGTGTTCAAAATGAATGAAAGTATGGTTCGGAATCCCATACAGAAAAGTATTCCTGTTGTTTTATTTTAGAATCCCCGCAGATGAGTGACGCCTTGATAAAGTTCATATGGTGGATTCTTTAAACTTCTTCATCTTTGTTCAATTCTAATTTTTAAAGAATTTCATTGTGTTAGGTGATTTATTGTGTTTTTAGGTGATTTATGTTATCTTGGTTGCTTGCAGCATCTTAGCGCGCTCTAGATGCCTTGTGTGTTTCTTATTTTAATATTGTTCTCATTGATTTGTATTTTTATGTTAAATGTCATATATTTTTATTTGTTTATTATATTGTTCTAAAGAACATTTTTCAGAAAGGGTCTTTTAATTTCTACTAAACCGAAATTCATGCATTCAATGTCAGATGTTAAATTTCCTGAATTTTAACAGTATCAAATACGCAGAATTGAATGTCTACACATGGGTTTGAATTTTGAAACAAGAGGAACTGATCAAGTCACTATGCACTTCATTCATTTTCATTTCTCAAAAACAATTCTCTTTATTTGAACAATTGATTTATAACAAGGGAAATAGAGAGAAAAATATAATAACGTGTAATAAGCAGGAAGAGGTTTATATATTTTTTTTGGCGAATATTAAAGCGAAATAATTAAAAAATGAACACAAAGGAAACTGTTTGGAAGGTAGGGGAATGAGATTAGAAACGTTAAAAGATTTCTAATTCCTTCTATAAGAGCTGTTAAACTCTACAGCCCGGATAAGTACTAAATAAATCCGTTAGATTGAAAAATGTTTTCTTATTTATAGGTCATTTCGCAATAGGCGGTTTTGAACACCATTTCGAGTTAATTTGAGTTGCAGAAACAGCCTGAGCGTTCTTGAGACTTACTTTGAGATTTCGAGGAACGTCACTCTGTTTTCACAAGCAGAGTTTTTTATCTTTAACTGATGACATCGATATTTCAGTCAGCAGAAGAAAAGATTAACCCTTCAAAGGATCATTTTTTTTCTAGAAGTGTTATAGTAAAATTGCTTTGGGATTGAGATTCATTTAAAAAAAGAAATTCATTTAGCTCATTCGATGACATTAATTTTTGTTACTTAATTTTGCTAATTAATAATTAGTTATCCAGTCCAGACACTTCGTTATGGTTTGAGAAAAGTAAATGGAGTATCTCGGTTTTAGTGTCATCGAAAAAATTAGCGAGAACTTATACCAACCTTAAAAAATTCATTTAAAAATTAATGAATTTGGTGGTAAGTTACTTACCACGGCCTTATAAAGGGTTAAATAAATTTTTGAAATAAATGGAAAGGGTTCGGCTGCTCCATAGCCCCAATACACCACACTGACACTGGCTACTTGTTCATTGTAGTATGTTATGATCTACATATGTTATATATGTTATATTAGTATGATCATTACGATCTATGTATAGTATCACTGAAAGAATCCTTGTAAATTAAAATTAAGACGCTGTTTTTTTTTTTTATCTAAATGTGAACTTTTAATGAAAAATTTGATAATTAATTGCATCATTTTGTTACAGATAACGTCTAACTCCTGAATCAACGAAGTGGACACTGAAAATTAATCCAGCAAACCTTCACCGAAATTTCAAATCTTCATCCTGAATTTCACTTCCTATATAATGCAAATTTAGATGTTTTCTTCTAGAAGTCGTTCTCCTGTAATGTCTTTAATTAGTAGTTAAGAAATAAAAATCGGTTCTTAAAATCGTAGTATAATGGTTTTCTGTTTGTTGCTTAGTTGAAATATTTTATTCGATCAGTTATTACAAAAATCTTATTAAACGTTTAATTACAGTTAAAAATTTGGTCATGTGCGTTTTATACATAAACTGCATGTTACACACTTATGAATAAGGTTCTGTAAGTTTTTGTTCAAAATTGAGACAGAAATTTTTACCGTTTTAAAATTTTCTGCCTAATTTCTATCCTGGACATATGATTGAATTATAAACAGGAAACGTTACATAGTCTTACATAAAATCACTAATTCGATAGTTTTTAATTATTTAAAATATATGAGTAATGCTGCACAAGAATTTTAAAAATGTATTCGTTTATAGCTATTGGCTTAAACTATAAATCATAAAAATGTAAACAAGAATCTTTTGTAATTCTATCTTTTGTGGTAATGTAATTGCTTCTAAACAATTACTTCCAAAGCCAAAAAATCATCTTTGTGTAAATATAAATTTTCTATATTTATAATTTTATAAAGTTTGCCCTTTTTAACTATAAAATTGCGTTTAAAGCGTAATGTATTTTCTGTTCAGACTGGGATGGAACTTCATATTTAACGAAATAGTTAGACGGCAGTAGTTAGGTATTAGTACTGAAAAGCAGTTTTCTCATGTAAAAATTACTTTTATAACTAAAAAAATACTCACATTTTGGTCGGAAGTTTATCAAGATTTTAAAATAAATATTTTTAACTTTAAACTAAACTTTTTTGTAGTATAAATAATTAAGGAAAATTTATAATTTGTTTTGTTGTTGTTTTAAGTATTTTTTCACATTACATATGTCTATCACAATTTATTACCAAACATTTCTCGTAAAATAAATCTGTAAAGAACAAAAATTATCTACTACATTCCTGTTTACTCTTTAATAGTTTAGAAGACCATTTCGAATTCGTTTATAAATTTCTGAAAGATAAATAGCTTCGTTAATGGAAAAAAACTAATTCCTTTAGAAATAAGCTGAACAAAAATTGTTAATTTACAGAGAATAACTTGAAAATGCTTTCAACAAAATCAAAATGAGAATTAACAACAGACTTTAACTTTTAAAAAGAGAAGCTGTTGTTGAAGTAGATTTTGAGATGTTTCGCTGTTGTTAAAAGTCAGTTCTAAATTTTATTAACAGAAACAATACAGAACTCAGGCATTTCTGAAATGCAAACAAGCCAGAAAAATAATTCACTTCCATTCAGACAAAAAAGTGAAAGAAGAAATAGGCAAACCTTACTTATGGATGAGTTTTCTGTTTTGTTTATTTGGAGTAATATAGAATTTCCGTGCCCTGGACCGTGCTACATCAAAAGGAAACCGGAAGTGCATTTTCGGCACGGAAGTTCTTTGTACTCGAAATAAACAAAACAGAAAACTCGTCCATATGTCAAAAAATTCATTGTGTTCTTAAAAGAGGTCAGGCGATATTTTTCACCGAAAACCTACTAGGACTCCATGTTCGGTACTTCATAATCTCAGTGATATCACATGAAAAAACGAGGGAGTTGCTCCTCAACTATCAACACATACAATAAAAATGACACTTACAGCATCTAATAGAAAATAATTGTACATATCTACATGTTATGCAACAAAACGTTTCTATTGACATCTATAAAATGCTCAAAAAGTGTTCAAACTTGTCTTTTCCTCTGGCATTTTCCCACTGTTCATTTCTGATTTCGTAATTTTGATGTTTTCAGCCAATAATTTTGAAAATTTTGTCACCCCTTACACCCTAAAAAAAACAACTTTAGACCATCTTAAAATTAAAAACATTATATATTCAATAAAGACAATCAGGCTTTCTTTGGTTTTTGCAATTTTTGTTTTTAGCTATATGCACGTAAATAAATGTCTAATACTTTACACTGACCTAACTGGAGTGCCAACACCTACGTAAACAAACAAAATAACTGAAAATGGATGAAATATTTTCATTGGACGTGACTGGCAACGCCAATGGTGAATCCATTATTTTGGTCTGGAGGGGGCGGAGGTCATAAAAATTTTGTATCGTCGTGACTTCATGGCTTATGTAAGTCAAATCACTTTAACTTCGATCACCTGACAATAAAATTCAAGAAGGACATTACAATACTTTCGATAATTTAACAAAAACACAATGAAATGACCAGCCAAAAAATGTTTCCGACCTCGTTACCGCTACAAATACGAGTGGAATGACTACAAAAGCGGGAAAGTTTTTGACCCTGTCAAACCAGAAAGCAATGTTGCCACGGGTTTTTTTAACAACCTGCTGTAGTGATTTGAAAAAAATCAAGAATTTTGGTTTTGCTCAAGGGGAGGCTGCAGCCCCATAGCACCTCCTGGATTCGCCACTGGGCAACTCGCAAATAAATAAATTGAATAATTAAATATTTATGCAATAACTTAATTTTATGTGAATGATAGCAAGCAAGAAAATATTCTTGGAAATATATGACCTTTATTGTTAAGCATCATTGTTAGAGAAGGAAATTGGCATGTGTTTCGAAAAAAATAACCCTAGATCCTAAATTTCGTACAGATATTTTTGATGTAAGGACCACAGGTCAAATTTCTCGCATTGAGCTCTCTGTATTTTTGTGTTATTCTCTTTACATACACAGGAACAGACACACAGATATTTTTTTCGACCTCAGATAAGTCTAAGGATTCATCAAAATCTCGGGGCCGAATACTTTGACGATTACAATACTTTTCTATTTATTTGTTGTATACGAGAAAGTAATTTATTGTATTTTTATCAATTTTTTCCTGGCTTTATTTATGATTACATTAATCTTTTTACGAAAATCCAACTTCATACTATTCATTTAGATTCCAACCGTAAATTTTGCTTCAATAACTGATTCAGAGAGACCTTTAAATCAATAATATCTTTTACAAGCCGCCTTTGGTGACAAGCTTTTAAGCTGGGATTATTTCGTAAGACAAATGTCAATAAAATCTGTATGTGTAACTAAGTCTTAATGTTTCACCCAGCGGCTTATTTTTTAATTTCAAATTTTTATAGACACTTAACTCATGCAATTTTAGAAGACTAACACCTGCTTTGTTCATTGTGCTATGCACCTGCCCAGTTCTCTCTATCTGTCATTTCATCCAAAATGTGTTCTAATCTGAAACAGGAAATAATTCAACTAACCCAATAACTTTCTTGCTCAAACGAAACGCTCATAAAATGAATTAGAATAATAAGTGAAATCATTCAGCATTGGATATTTTTGTGTAATACCGGATTTTTTTTTTAATATCTCAGAGAATTTTTGTTTACTTATTCAATAAAAAATTTAGTGTACTGCAATATGAAAGCAAAACTTCAAGTTTAACGAGCGATAATAGATTTTTATACATCCAGTGGTATTACAGAAAAGAGCAGCAGTCTTGAGAAACGCGCAAATTACAAAACATTTCATAATTGTTTACTTCTTAAGCTGAAACTTATCTGTAATTACTATAAAACAAAAACAATCAGCGGGAGTGGCCTCTCCTAAACTTTCTCGTATACTCATTTCTCAAAAACTCTCGTATAGCGTATCAGTTTCCCGCGCCCTCGATCGGATAAAAATTTCGAATCTGCTCTATTCGCAGAACGCAACAAGTTTCTTCAGCACACGTAAAAACAACACAAACGGAAATAAAATAATCCGAGCGGGATCAGAATTCGCCAAAAGGGAGAAGAAGGAACCAAAAGGGGAGAAAAAGGCGCCAAGCAGGGTCATTAAGCATAAGCCTTTCGTCATGAAGCCGCTGAATATCACGCACAGAGATTGCTTCCAGTACGCATGCGTGTGGAGAAAACGGATTAGTTTCAAAAGTAAAAAAATTGAATATGCAATTTGAACATCTCTTTTTTAACCTATTGAAATGAAAATTGGGCACAGATCTATAATTAACGCTAGTATCCGTGATACCAAGTTTTATTTATCTAAGATAAAGGGCTTATGAGATATAATTTTTACGAATACGCGATTACGCAGACCGACAGACGGTCAACCCTTTGACGGATTTGGTCCAAAATATTATATGGACGTACATTAATGATGATAAAACTGTGTACCAAATTTTATCCATCTAGCTATTCAAGTTTTTGAGTTATAGCGTTCACATGAAAGTGAACAGACAGACTTCCCATAGACGGATTTTGTTCAAAATTTGACAGAAACCTGCAAATTGTGTGCAAAGATCACATACCAAATTTCATCTCCGTAGCTCTAATAGTTTTCGGGTTATCGTGTTCACAGACAGACATAATTCCAAAATTGTGTTTTTCGGACTCAGGGAGGTCTAAAACGTGGATATTCGTCAAAATCTCGAGTTCGAATTTTTTGACGATTACAATACTTTCTCTTTGTATACTTCGTATACGAGAAAGTAAAAAAAGAAATTTATTAAAACGATGCTTTAAAAAAGAAACCTTCTCAGTACGAAAAAATAAGCCAAATTTTCATACCTTGATTATCAACAATGGTAGAAAAACCCTGGCCAAAATATTCGTAGTAACAACGAACGCGATGAGGTAAAAATATTTTTAAAAATTTATTAAAATTAGAGAAAAAACTGTAGGGCAACTAAATTAGAACCACAGGAAAGATAATTTTTTTGATTCTTCAAATAGTGTGAAAATCATTTTTGTGCTATAATATTTTCCAAGGTTATCAATGCAAAAGGCCAAAATTTCGCTTAATATTTAATTAATTAAAATTTTAATTAAATTTCAACAGCTAGCTCCGAAGTGCACATTCCCACCCCCCAAAAGATATATTTGTGCCAAATTTCGTAGTTCTATGACCAGCGGTCTCTTCTGTAGAGTGCCAACACACACACACACATTCTCTTTTATTAATAGTAGAGATAGAAATTTAATGGTAGTACTAAGCAATTCACAGACAGAGGGAGATTTAATTTGAATTTCTTTACAAATGGAATACAAAGTTTCATTTCAGGTAAATACATTCAAAAATTGTTTCAAGAAGTCTTAATCGTAGTTAGAAGTTCTTAAGAACAGATGGCATATTTTGCTTTTGCTTATAAAAGATTATCTAGCATTCGGAAAACAATATTTGAGAAATTTTCGTCAAAACCGAGCATCATTGTTTTTTTGTAATACCATTTAAATAATGTCCCATATCCAATTGAAACTAATATTCAAAGAAAGAAAGCAGAATGCAAATTTTAAATATAAAATTCAAATAACGAAAATAAATAAGTTCTTGGATGACATGTTGAAAAGATATTTTAAAATGAATGATGAAAAAATCTTTTATTTCTTTATTATACAATTTTTCATAAAAGAGGCTGTATGTAATATGCTTGTTGATCGTACATACTTAAACATATATCATACTTATAATTTGAAAATTTTAGCGATAACACATCAGATTTCAAAACTGATTTATTTACTTTTGAGTAGGAAATTTGATTTCCGATGTATTCAAATGTATGAAAGTTTTTCATTCAATTTAAAATAAAGCTATTCGGCTTATATAGAAATTCACACAAAATCCACGATCTTATCTTAAATTTGTTACAGTTTTACATAAATAAATAAAATAATAATTTGTTTTTTATCTTCTTTGTTCTGTAATTAAAAAGTACCCTAGATTAACAAATGAAAGAATAAAACACAATCGAGTATAACTGGAATACGTCTTAACAAAAACAGGCATCTAAGTTGTTCCGTATATCTAAATAAGAAAAGAACTACATTGTTCTCGTCTAAGAAAGATGTTATCTTATCTTTTCCTGTTTTAAATATCTTTGCGCTCTACAGAATATCGAGTTGTGATTTCATTAAAGAAAGTCCATTTCTAATTAAACCTACATATCAACATAGGGGTTACAAGTGTATAGAATTTTCAAGTCATTTTATGCCTGCTTTAAGTGCTTTTGACAGGCAGCGGAAGTAGCCGCCCCTTGACTTTTTTGCATAATTCCTAACAAAGGAATCATTTCCCCGCGCATGAAAATTGCTGACCTGCGGGAAAGACCCTGACAGCCATGAGTACTCAGATTTATATTGTCCTCAGAGACCACAGCAAGGCGAAAAAACGACAATACAAGCAGGAGTTAAATACACCAAGCGGAAGCCAATACACAATAAGGCATGTTTTGCACATTATAGTATTATGAAATGCATTTTGAACGCCAAATGTGCATTTTGAACGCCAAATGTGCATTTTGAATGCCAAATGTGCGTTTTGAACGCCGTTTTTCAACCGATTGAAATTAAAATTTAATACAGATCTGCAATTAGGGTTAGAAGACCACATACCGAATTTCATTTATCTAAGTCATTGCGTTGAGTTATAGTGCTCACAAGCATACGAATGCACAGGTCGCTTACTCTTCGCCCACTCTTCCACGGATTTAGTCCAAAATTTGATACGAATCTACATTTTGGAAGATAAAAACTGTGTACCAAATTCTATCCGTCTAGTTATTTGAGTTTTTGAGTTATCGCGTTCGCATGAGCAGACAGACAGACAAACTTCCTCTGGATGGATTTAACCCAGAAATTGATAGAAATCTAAAAATTTGGTGTCAGCACCACATACTAAATTTCATCCGTGTAGCTCAAAGCATTTTTGAGCTATCATGTTCACAGACAGTCATAATTCCAAAATTGTGTTTTTCGGACTCAGGGAGGTCTAAAACGTAGATCAAAATCTCGAAATAGAATTTTTTGACGATTACAATACTTTCTCTTTGTATACTTCCTGTACGAGAATATGAAAAGGGAATGTTTTTCCTGAACAACTTTTATTCGCTGTGTTTCGTTCAACAGCATAGCATTGACTCAATGGTTTGTAGTAGAATTTGGGCTTCGGGTCCGGAATGTCATGAGTTCGAGACCTGATTCCTCCAAAGATCCGCTGAGTACGCGGGCCTAGTGCACGTTAAATCCCTCTCAATAAAACTCCTCACACGCCGAATGTGGTGCGAAATTTTATAGAGGGGATACCGACCCAGTTTTTGTCCTCGTCATCATACCACGGTTCAAATTTACGAGGTTCCTCCCCAAACTACCCATGTATAGGTTCAAAACTGGACGTTAGAATAACTGAACATGATTTTCAACTACATGAATGTTATGATAACTAAGATTTGTTACAATAACTAAATCAACGACATGATTTTCATAATTTATTAGAAGTAATTATTTCCATAAAACTCTTCAAGTGGTTGGTTACATCTAGTCATAAATACCTGGATGTTTGCCTTGCTCAAGAGGCCTTCCAATTAATCTTCTTATATGCTTTTCATATCTGTCGATCCATAACAGATTCGTGAAAACAGTAATGCAAGCATGTTTGCTAACTAGTTATATTCAATTACTTGGCAGATGACAAAATTATAGTTGGGAAAATATTGATTACCTACAATCTGAAACACTGATGCGTCTATAAAGGAGAAAAATTTAAATCCTTGAAAAAAGTAATTCTAGCAAAGGGAAAAAAAATTTAAGTAAAAAACTCTTAGTATTGTTTTTATGTATTTAAGGATTTTAAAGGATAATATCTTTCATTTTTTGATTTTATTTATTTGTTTTTATCGAATTATATAAAATTATTCCGAAATTACTTTTCAAATTTTTCGTTTGATTGCTTCTGATGTAGGTTCATTTTCAGAAAATGCGTGTCTCATTCGAATAAAATCGACAATTACTTTTTTTCTCTTTATTCTGTGTCAATTCAAGCATGAGATTATTCGCGTGATCGAGAAAAGGTGAAGGCCGCTTTGAAGCCATTGAAGTCCATAGAATCACTAAATCGTCGCTTAACAAGAAACACCACCTATCTCAATTTTTTGAAATTTCAAAGAGGAAGAAAATACTCAGTATTTCGCAAACAATAAAGGATATTTCTGGAGTTTTTTAACATCTGATATATACATAAGACCGCATGCCCCTACCATATATGAAAAAAATTCAGAAATATCCGTTTTTGGTTGCGAAAAATTGAGTATTTTCTTCTTCTTCCAAATTTCAAAAAATTGAGATAGGTGGTGTTGCTTGTTAAGCGACGAAATGTTTGGTAAGGATGTTGTAATTTGTAAATATCCATTCTTCAGTTTAAAAATAATTTATCGTGACTAAAGTCAGGAAGCGCTTGAAACAAATTTATTCATATCATAGTTAATAACTCGATTATGAGATCTTTAACAATGGCAGATTAATTAACCCGAATTCATACCACAATAAATTTAATAAAAACAATTTTTTAAACTCATCTTTGTTAACAGAAATATTCTTTATATTATTAATGTACTACTTTTTAGTTTTTCTACTTTTAGGTCCAGAGAGAACAATGTCTGTCATATGTATATCTCATGCATGTAAGCACACATAATAAAAATTAGCTGAAACTGATATCGTTAGCGTCAAATACTTTAAAATTCTTAAACGTTTTCACTGGCGATAAACTACAAAGAAATTTAGAAGATATTTAAAATTATTACTCGCTCAGATTTGTAATTTATCCAACAGTACTTTTTATTTTATCATAATCTTTTTCGTTTATTTGACAAAACCAGCGGGAGTGGTCTCCCCAAAACTTCATCGTAACCGCCCTAACACGGGTGGGAGGAAAATATACCAATCGCAAGTAGTATGCGCCATTCCGCGCCTTTTTCGCGTCGTAGAATGGTGAAGAAATCGAATATGCAATTTGAATGCCTTTTTCCACTCAATTGAAACTAAAATTGGGCACAGATCTATAATTAATGTTAGTAGACCTCGTACCAATTTTTATTTATCTAAGTTATAGCGTTTAGGATTAATCGTGTTCACATGTATGCGAATATGCAGACCTAGAGACAGTCACCCTTTGACGGATTTGGTCCAAAATTTGATTTGAACCTAAATTCTTTATGATAAAGCTGTGTACCAAATTTTATCCATCCAGCTATTTAAGTTTTTGAGTTATCGTGTTCAGATGAACGAGGACGGACAGCCAGACAGACTTCCCGAGCACGTATTTCGTCCAAAATTTGAAAGAAGTCTATCAATCTTTTTTAAAGACCACATACCAAATTTTATCCCTCTAGCTTTAATAGTTTTCGCGTTATCGTGTTCACAGACATACAGACAGACATAATACCAAAATTTTATTTTTCGGACACAGGGAGATTCGTCAAAATCTCGAGTTCGAATTTTTTGACGATTGCAATACTTTCTCTTTGTTTACTTCATATGCGAGAAAGTAAAAAGCCTGACAGTTTATGGCTTACAAGTACGTTCCTATGAGGGATAATATTAGAAGAAAATTATCTTTATGCAAGTGACGATACGAACATTCTGTATAACTTAATTTTCTGTGGTTCCTCCTGCCTCCAATCCCCATTCGGGAGCAAATCTTAAAAATTCACTGCAATTTTTTTCCTAAGGATAATGATTATGTTAAAAACAAATTTAGAACTAAAGGAATAAAGCCATAATAAATTAAATGTTTTCTTCAGGCACACATTAAAGAGAAGTGGCCAGAAAGGTCAAGGAAAACAATTTTGGAGGGACTGAGAATTAAAATTCAGACTGATCACACTCAATGCCCACCTACAAGGACTGGATCTTTGTACAGACAAGCTAAAAGACGGCATCTCGTTCCTTATCATCCTTTTTCGCAGTATTCTTGCCTAAAACTTTAGCAACACAAGAGAGGAGCTTTTTATTTCTTATTATTTTTGCGCTGCGTTCCTCTCCATGGGCAGATGGTCTATTTCCGCACTCAAATTTCTATCTCAAACATTATCAGTAACTGATATTGCCTGTATTTGAATTAGAACATCAAACTCTCAATATACAAAAGCCGACAACTATGACGAAGGAAGAGAAAGTCGGTTTTTGAAATAACTGCTGGTGAATGGGGAAATTCTGCAGTTCCAGTGAACAAGAAGACGCCTCTGATCTCTGAATCATTCGCCTACATTGCAAGTTTCTCATCAGTAGCATCGGTGCCAGCACCAACTCTCATGAGTGTCGTCTCGTCAACTCAAAAGATGAGAAATGATGTAAAATAATTTTTAAAATTACTTATTACTTTTTACTAGTCCAAAATTCTTACGTTCCATGTCACATGTGAAATCTTCCGCCTTTTGCCAGACTTAAAGAAGCAGAATTGAATGTCTGCGCGTGGCTTATGAATTTTGATGCCAGGACGCTGGTCTAAAAATATTCTTCAAAATATGTTTATTTCTCAATCTCAAAAGCATTTTTTTTTATTCGAATAACAAATTCGCAACAAGAGAAATAAAAAAGTAAAATAACACATAATATACAGTGTTTTCTTTACCCGCGAAATTATTAAAAAATAAAAACAAAGGAACACTTTAGAAATTGAGGAGGGGCTGGAAACATTAGAAGATTTCTATTTTCTGATTATTTTTTTTGTGAGAAGCTGTTAAGTTCTGCAGCAGCAACGGGCAAACTGAAATGCCCTTAACTATTTATACGTCATTCTTTCATGCTCACTGAGGGTTTTGAAGGACATTCCGAGCAAACTTGAACTGCAGAATTGAAACAGCTGTAAGCGCGCTTGGAATTACGTGGAACGAAGCGTGATTTCCACAATCAAAGCGCGATTGTAGGATATGATTCATACCAGAGCCGAATCCAGGATTTGAGTCTGAGGGGGAGGGGGACTGAGGTCATAAAAATTTTGTATCGTCGTGACGAATCTCAAACCTCATGGCTTATGTAAACAAAAACACTTTAACTTTACAGACTTTACTCACCTGACAATAAGAATAATTAAAAACACTACAATACTTTCGATATTTTAATAAAAAATTCAATGAAGTAACTAGCCAAAAAATGTCTTCGACTGCGTCAACGCTACAAGCACAACTGGAATGACTAGAAAAGTAGGAAAATTTTCGAGCCTGTCAAGCCAGAAAGCAATCTTGTCACGTTTTTATTATTATTAAAAAAGGGGGGGGGGGAATTAAGAACAAACAATTATAGTGATTTTAAATAAAATCAAGATTTCTGGCTTAGATTTGCGGGACTGCAGCCCGATAACCCTCCTCCTGGATTCGCCACTGATTCATACATTATCACACATTCATACATCATTTTTAACTGATGCCATTGATATCACAATAAGGAAAGGTCTAACAAACGTTCTAAAAAAAGAATAAATAAATTTTTGAAATCTCTGCACCTCTAATGAACAAGCTGTCCCTGACTATCATACCAGCACGTACTTCATGATTTAAACTCAGTAGCATTAAAAGAATCTTTGTTAATTAAAACTAATGGGATATATTTTTTGCTTTTACATTTTTAAATGTGAGCATTTTATGAACAGTTAGATAACAATTTCTTTGCATTTCTTTCACAGATAACGTCTAAAGCCAGCCATTCACTTGAAGGATACCTATGCCATTTGTCCTAAGCCCGTCTTTTTCACCCATTTTAA
This sequence comes from Araneus ventricosus, assembly GCA_013235015.1. Taxonomy (NCBI): domain Eukaryota; kingdom Metazoa; phylum Arthropoda; class Arachnida; order Araneae; family Araneidae; genus Araneus; species Araneus ventricosus. Next base: position 170,935 of record BGPR01001852.1, on the reverse strand, counting down.
TCGAAAAATACAGGCACGCCATTCACTTATATTCAAAAGGACGCCAACTTTGAACGAAGATGGGGGGGGGCGATCTTCTTTTCCTCTCTACAGCTGCTTGTCAATCACTCTTCGATTTTCCTCAGTCAGCAGATTTTAATTTATGCTACCCTCGAAGCGAGGCTTCAATCTACACAAGGCATTATTCTTTTCGCTTTCAGGGTCCCTCTGAAGCAAGACTTTAAACCCCCGGCGTTTTCGCTCCGATTTCAGTCCAGATGGAATTCCAGCCACCACAAGCCATTTGGCTGATTTCCATAGATTTTTGTGGCTTTTTCCTCCTCGCGTTCCAAAATATCCAGTTTATCTGTGAAGTGTGCAGCAAACATATACCGAATAATTACCTTATTCAGCAAGTTGTTGTTTTGAAATGATGGCACGAAGTTACGATGTATTCTTAAGAGCTAAATATCTTTTCTTGTTATTTTTTTATTAGTTATGTTTCCTTGTATTCTGGAGTTTGGTTTTTCTTTATTCTTTCATTTCGGGATTTTACGGGTCACGGGGGGCTAAAAGTTTCAGACACTTTGTCAAGCCCCTTACAGAAAAAAAATCCTGACTACTTTTGAACTCTTGCTGTGTGTGACTCTTGACATAGTGCATGACCGAGTTCCTCCATTTTGAATTTTTGTTTCGAAACACATATTGACATTTGAAAGCTTCATGTTGCACTTCATTTCTCTATATGATGCAAATGTGGGCGTTTTCTTCTACATTTCTGTTTCATGTACTAACTTTTATTAGCAGTGAAGAAATAAAATCCAGTAATTAAAATCGCCCTATAATACTTTTATGCTTGTTGCTTAGTTGAAACCTTTTGTTCCACTAGTGATTACGAAAATCTGTCAAAACATTTAATTACAGTTAAAATTTGTCCATGAGCGTTTTTATATATAAACTGCATATAAGGTGATGTAAATTCTTGCTCGAAATTTTTTACATTTCGAAATTGTCTGTCTGATTTTTGTTCTGGGCATATAATCAGCACTTGTAATCAGGGCCATATTATCCAATGGCTTAATTGGGCTGTAGCCCAGGTGTGATCCGAAGGCGCCTAAACATTTACAATATAATTTTATTTTAATATTGAAAAATATGTATTAAAAATTTTTTGAATATATTAAAAGTAAAGATATGATTAGGGGTTGTAACTAGACCGTCATCGATTTTATAATGTTACATGTACACATTTCAAAAAATATTCATACAGAGACAATAAGTGAGAAAATTCCTAAATTATGCGTGTAATAGAAGTTAGCTACAATACGGAAGCTTACTTGTGAAATCCTGTTTTGAAAAGAAGCTGATTTGTGAAGTTATCTATTTTATTTTATTGATTTATTTATTTGCTCATCAATTATTGCATTAGGTAGGTATTTTTGTTGGGCCGCAGGCTCTCAAATTCTTAGTTACGGTTCTTTTAGGGAGCTAAATTATTCTAGCCCAGTGCCCTGCAATTTCTTAAGACGGGCCCTGCTTGTAAGGTTTTGAATTATGAAGAGAAAGCACTCACTACACAGTATTACACTAACAAGGAGAGGGCACGACTTGAGAAATTCAATTCGGAATGAAACTTGGCATATTAGTAGCTTACCATTAGGGTGTTCACACATTAATCTAAAAAAGTGCAATGACCCGCCAATTCGGAGGAAATGGCCCTCAAACTTTGGGCACAACTTATGTACTAGTAACTCTTCACACGCAATCGGTGCTCGGATAGCTTAGATGTCAGTTCGCTCGCGTAGCGTTCGCAGTTTGGTCCTGGCTGCGGTTTTTTTTTATTTTTATTTAATTTTTTAAAATTATTCCAAATGAAATTAAAAATTTAAAAAATATTTTAAATTAAAATTTTAATTATTTTTATTCAGAAAATAACTTTATTTATGTGATACTTGAATTATAGATAAAATAACAATAAAAATAATATATAAACAGTAAAATAATTATAAACACAACTTTAATGGTGATAAGTATTAACTATAATGACTCGCATCTTACAACATTTTTGTTTAGGCCTTATCCTTCATAAATTTTAGAAGTTTATTCTACATTTATTAATTAATTTTCATTTTATCTTTCATTTTGTACTAGTAACTGTATATTTTTACATTAAATTATATACAAAAACCAGAATAATAATTATCATAAAAACATTGGAAACAGAAAATATTTTGACACCTTGCAGAGTTGATAAATGACTATTGTTCACAAGAGCAACGGTCATTTAGATCTGTAGGAATACAAACTTCTTTGACATTAAAAATGATATCCCTTTCATAAGAAAGATTGACAGTTTTCAGTGACAAGTTTTTCAAAATTATTGCAAATTAAATCAAAATCTTTTAAATATTTTTAATTAAAATATTAATTTTTTATACATAAAATTACTGTTTATTCATATGATAATTGAATTATTGGTAAATTCACTTTATAAGTACCAAAATAATGATAAATATAATTTTAAAGATAATAGGCTAAATCATAACTACAATTACACACATCATGAAAGATATTTTTTAGGCTTCATCACTCATAAATTTCATAAATTCATTCTACGAATTTCGTACGATAATAAGTAAAGACATTTACCCATTGGTCCCTTTTCAATTGTTGAAATTTCGGGCCATCTGCCTACGCATTTAATAGATTAATAGCTGCTCTCTGTTATTTTTACTCCATCATTAAAATATTGGACCATCTGCATATGTATTCAATATATTGACATCTCTCCACTCTTTCCAAGATAAAATAAGAAAGAAGAATTTGTGAATTTAAAAGCCCAATAATTTAAAACTTTCAATGAATTTAGAATGATAATTAATTATAGTTAGTATTTATCACCATGAAAGATGTATTCATAATTATTTTATTGTTTATATATTATTTTTATGATTATTTCATCTGTAATTCAAGTATCATATAAATAAAGTTATTTTTTGCATAAAAACAATTAAACTTTTAATTTAAAATATTTTTAAAATTTTTAATTTAATTTGGAATAATTATGAAAAAAATTTTAAAAAAAACAGCAGCCAGGAGCAAATTGCTGACCTAGCGAATGCTATGCAAGCACACCGACATCTAAGCTATCTGAGAACTGAATGCTTGTGAAGAGTTACTAGTATATAAGTTGTGCAATAAGTTTGAGGGCCGTTTCCTCCGAATTGGTTGGCCATTGCACCTTTTTAGATTAATGTGTGAACACCCTAATGGTATGCTACTAATATGCCAAGTTTCATCCCGAATTGAATTTCCCAAGTCGTGCCATCTCCTTGTAAGTCACTATTTCAATATTCAGTTTTATTGATTTTAAATATATGAGTAATGCCGCACAAAAATTTTAAAACTTTTCTCCTACATAGTTCTTGGATTAAAATATGAATCATGAAAAGGTGTTTACACAATTCTTCTATAGTTCCGTCTTTTAAGGTAAGATAGTTGATTTTAAAAATTGCTTCAAATATCAAACAAATGATGGGACATTTTTGTTCTTTTAGTGTTATATACAGGGTTGTGTACGTTTTTATAATTATAACTGAAAGAAAGTACAGTGCTTTAGCTAAGAAATTACATTTAGATAATTTTACACATTCTTGTTTGTCATCGGACGAATAATTTGGAAAGGTATTTCAGATTTAACGAATCAGATGAACTTTGCTGCAATACAAATAATTAAGAAAAATTCGTACTTTGCTTTTTTTACACTATATATTTGTGCCCTGGTTTTTTTATGTTAAATTAGAATATTTTCATAACATAAACCTAAAAACAAAAAAATATTACTTTTGTTACTTTTCTGTTTTAATATTTATAGGTAAGATGACCTTTGGAAATCATTTATAAATTTCTAGTTGATTGAGCTTCTAATGTTTAATGAAAAAAACTTTATTCCTTAAAAAAAACTACCTACGCAGCATATTTTAAAATAAATCAGCAAAACAAAAAATATTAATTTAGAGAGAACAATTATTTTCGTCAAAATGTAAATTCAAATAAACAATGAAATGTTCATTTTAAAATGAATGATACAAAACAATACATTGTTTTTCATTATTCAATTTTTCGCACAAGAATTGTTTGCATTCTTACCTGTAAACACATTATCATACTTGTAAATTAAAAATTTTTAACGATAATACATAAAGATTTAAAACTGATTCTTTTTTGAGTAGGGAATTCGAAGTAACAAAAATTTAATTTCTGATATTCTTCTGAAATTTGAATAAAGCCAGTAAATTTAATTTCTGATATTCTTATGAAATTTGAATAAAGCCAGTCTGTTCACACAGAAATTCTAAAAGAAAGCACCAACTATCAGTGGCGAATCCAGGGGGGATGTTATGATACTGCAGCCACCCCAGAGCTAAACCAAAATTCTTGATTTTTTTTCAAATCTCTGCACCAGTTTGTTCCTAATCTCTTTCTTTTTCAAAGAAAAAAACGTAGCAACTTTTCTTCCTGGCTTGACAGGCTCGAAACTTTTCCATTTTTGTAGTCATTCGTCTCGTTCTTGCAGCGTTAACGCGGTCAAAATCTTTTTGGGCTAGTTATTTCATTGTGTTTTTATTAAATTATCGAGAGTATTGTAGTATCCTCTGTGATTCTTATTGTCAGACGAGTAAAGTTAAAGTGTTTTGACTTATGTAAGTCATGAGGGCACGACGATACAGAATTTTTATAACCTCAGCCCCCTCTGACCAAAATCCTGGATTCGCCACTGGCAACTTTTATACATTTATTACAGGTTTACCCTAAATAAATAAAATAATACTTTAGTATTTGTCTTCAGAAATAAATAATTCAAAAGTACCCAAGTTGTTAACAATCGGAAAAATACAAAACAATATAAGTATAGCCGGAATAAAATTTAAAAGAAACAGACATCGAAGTAGTTCTACATATTTCAATAAATCAAAACTGCATTGTTCACGTATATGAAAAGTATCCACTTATCTTTTTATTGCTATGCTTTCAATATCTTTACGCTCTATAAAATATTGAGTTGAGATTTCAATTCAAGAAGACCCATTTCTCAGTAAACTTTGAGAATTTTATAGCTATAGAATTTTCGACACCTTTTATGTTTGCTTTGCGTGTTACTGCGTTAACATTCGGAACGTCTGAATCCAAAACAGTTTCAATAAAGTCATAAACAAAATAATTCTTTGACTGATTATAAAATTAGTTTTAAAACTCATTTTTAAGAAAATTGCCAAATTTTCTACTAAATTTTGACAGAAAGGAGTTGCATTATAGTATTCGACTTTATTCGACATTACACAATTCTTTTCGTCTATATTTTCATTCAATGTAAATGAAGCCGGTTGTCTGGTGGCAGAGTCTCTGTTTCATGCCAGAAGGGTTGCAAGATGAAGATCCTATTTCACAAGAGATCCGCCATGTACGTGGATGTCGAAGTGAAACGTCCTACTCGCTAATGTGGTATGGAATTTTGGAAAGAGACGCACTCCCTAGGTGTTATCCTCGTCATCTGAGCATAATCCAAATTTACAACATCACTCACGAAATAGTCCTTAATAGCAGAACCTCGGCTTCGAGACCGAAAGATCGCAAGTTCGATACCAGTTTCCACGGAAAATCCACCTTGTATACGGGTCTGGTGCTTGTTCAAGTTTTACACTCAAAACATTTCAGAATTACATGCTGAAATTAAATGCAAAATAGTAATGGATGTTCGTGGTTTAACCGGAAAAATCTTTATCCGAAACGGCTTCCGCCCCTTTAGTTTAGTTAGACTGTAGTTGTACTGTAATAAATTTTGCTATAAATACCTGGATGTTTATTTTGTTCAAGGGGTCTTCAAATTAATTTCCTTATATGCCTTTCAGATCTGCTGATCCATAAGTGTTTCGTGAAAACCGTAATGTAGACAGGTCGGCCGACTGATTACATTCAATTATTTGGTAGTTGAAAATTTTCAGTTGGAAAAACATCGATTACCAAAGATTTAAAAATATTGAAACGTCTGGAAGGAAAAAAACATGCATCAGTTACAATCTTAATAAAGTTTGTAATTCAGAAAAAGAAAAAAAGGAATAAATTCGAATTCTTAAAAAAGCATTTGTAGCAACAGAAAAAAAGATTAAGCTTTGAAAATGCGTATCGTTTATTTAAAGATTTTGAAGGATAATATCTTTCGCCTTTTGTTTTTATCTATTTATTTTTGTCGAAGTATAAAGAAATGATTCTGAAACTACTTCTCAAAATTTTCCTTTGATTAATCTTGACGTCGGCTCAGTTTCTAACAATGCTTTTCTATTTCGAATAAAATCAGTAATTACTTTTTCTCTTTTTCGTGCCAATTTAAGCGTGACAGATTATTCATTTAATCTAGAAAACAATGAAGGCCGCTCTGAATGTAATTACATCCATCACAGTCACTAAATGCTTACTAATAATCATGTCGTAATTTGCAAATGTAGAGCGCTTCAATAACTCTGACATTCCACTTTCAAAATGGATGTTATAATAATGGAAATATTTATTAACTCTGACAGTTATTAAAATAATGATGCATAAAATGAAAGACAATTTCAAACGGTATTTTCTGCAAGTGTTAAGCGTGAGTACCATTCGTTGCATCAAGGCGATATGCAAGTTCTTTCCATAAATTGATCAGAACGTCTGGAGTAATTGATGCAAAAGTTGTTTCAATTCTGGTTCTCAAGTCGGGTGGTAGCTAGGGCACATTCGCATGATCATTTATAAATCCCCAAAGAACCCCCTTGTCCTCGGACTTAGTTGCTCGATGTCATAATTGGCGATTTATTGCCGTTCGGTGTCCGACCAGTCGCACTGTTCTCAAGACACATACACAATCTACAACAGCCCGTAGAAACTGTACAGAGGTCTCGACTCGCTTCTTTCGATGTCTGCCCAGACAGCAATTTTAGTTTGCAGCAAAGTTGCAGCAATCTTACTTTGCAAACTTGCAACAAGTTTGACACATCAAGAGTGCAAGCTTGAAACAAGTTAGTCGCCACGCGTCAAACTTCTCACAGGCTTGCAGCGTCAAACTCATTGCAAAAACAAAGTACGAAGACAACCTAGGATTCGAACCCTCGACATACCGCTTCCTAAACCTGTCGTCTTAACCACTGAGCCAGCTAGACTCCGAGAGGAGAAGATAGATTGCGCTAATACATCGTGCATCTACATGATTTATTTTAAAGTGTTTTCTTGATTTCATCAATTTTTTAAATTTTGAGTTGAAAATATGATTTGAAGTCAAAGAGAGAGCGATTTTCGCTAATAACTACGTTTTTCTAGTAGAATTAATTATGAAATTAGGGTTCAAAAGTAATTACTTTTAAAATGAGACAAAATGTAGGTTATTATTTTTCAACAAACATGAACTGTTTTTTAGGTTTAATTTTGTTTATGAACGTTAAAATTTCAACATTAAGAAAAAGCCGATATATAGTTTTCTTTAAAGTACGAGTTCTATATTTAGTAAAAAGATGGAGAATTTTTCAAAATTTTTTTTTATAAAAAAGTTAGTTTTTTTGCAAATTATCGTTGATTTATTGAATTAATAAAAAGAAGGACGGTCTAGGAGATGCTATTAAAAAACGAATGTTTTTAAAAACAGAGACAAAGATTATCTGTAAGTGTGCTGTATCATCTTTGCAGCAAACTTGTTTTGCAATCGTGGTGTGAAATTTGTCATAACAACGTCACAGAAAACTTGTTTTGAAAGTGGGTTGGTCGATTATGCTTTGTTACTTTGCAGGAAGTTTGCTGCAAAGTTGCCACATCAAGTTTGCCGTGACAAGCTAATATTAAAAAAAATCAAACTTGCTGCAAGTGTACATGCTATCTGGGTGAGCATTTACCGACATTTCCCCGGAACGTTCGAGTCATTCCACCAACCCTCGAGTAACAACGATTGCGTACGGTCCCACGACTGGAGATAAATAGTACTTCAAATAAGGAACGCCGAACCACTGACCATGGGAACAGGATTTTGAGGCTATGAATACGTGCTATACATTGTTTAGCATTTTCTTTAGGCACTCTTGGTCGTTCCGTACTCTTTTTCTTTTTACAGATATCCAGTGTTTTCAAACTGATGTTATCATCTGTGTATATTAATATCAGTTGAGGGATCACAATCAACTTAATACGAAATGCACGTTGAACTGTATTCATAGACTCACACTTTACAAATTACAAGACATTGAAGGCTTTCTGTTCGGGAGCAACCGTTTTTGTTACTACTGATTTCAGGGGGAAGATAAACGTAATGATTTATGAGTGAGAACACAACTAATACAGGTGTCCTTGATCTTGCAATCTAGCGTTGAATCATTATTGTATACGTTATTTAAGAGGCATAGTAAACAATTAAAGCCTTGATATTCGCTTTGAAACACACGTTATTTTAGCATGTTTACACCAGGAAACGGATGAAACAAATTTATTCACATCTTAATTAATGTCTCTATTGTGAGATATTTTAACAGTGGTAGGTTAATTAAATCCCTAATCCTTACGGCAAAAGAAAACATGAAAAAGCTCTGCGCGGATCGCATAAACAATGAGATTAACTTAAAGAAAATTAAATGCTTTATTCAACAACATTGATTTTTATCGTAATTGTGTTATAAGAAAGTCAATCAAAATTTTATCTCAAATCTACGAAGGAATAGTCTCCATATTGTAAAAATAAAATCTGCTGTGATGCGATCCTCCCCCTGTACTTTCTCCTTCTCTATTCTCCAGTTTCCGGTTAGAGTAACACATTTTCGACATCGATTTAGAAACCTCAAGGGCATACATTCAATAAAATTACCTCTTTGTTGAGGAAAAGGGAGCAAATTTCACTCGCAAATAACTTTTATAATATTTATTTGATGTAAAATCAAACAACTGACTAAATATTCAAAGCAAAACGAAAGAATTATGCATTTGATGTATTGTATTCACTGATGCACCTAAGTAAACAAAAACATTTACTTAGTCTAGCTGTCTAATGGCGGATTCAATTGGAAAAAATAAACAGTTTTTCTTTAATTCCGCTTTGGATCTTCATAATTCCGTAAAAATCTACTTAGAAAAAATAACAATTACCGAAATAGCAAACCTTTCATCGCCATCTTTCAGCACGTAGATTAATGGGTGGAAAATGTTACAATGCCCCAAAAAATTATAAAGTAACAGCTCGCATAAATTACAAATGGAACGCAAGAGGGACATCAGCACTTAACTTTCAACTTAGTCACCAAATCGGCTGAGGCAGAACAGACCGCCGGACCTACTTTTTCATCCCAGTTTGGTAGAAATCACGTCCCTGCTCTTTTAGTCACTCTTGGCAACTCTATCGACTTCATCGTCTAAGGGCAGGACAGCTACCTGACAAGAGTTCCTTTATTTGTGAGAAAAGAAAATTATCCCTACGTGCCAAATCATGGCTATATGAGACATGGCACCATACCTACCACTTGAAGCTTTGCATCAACGAGAGAGTAGTGTGGAGCATGGTATTGGCATTCAGGGGGCTGGCACAATCACTCAACGTCTCATTGCATGTTCACCATAAATTTCAACGATTTGACGATGAATTTAACAAATATTCAACATTCTTACCCCATAAGAAGCGTATTTTGTTTCGCATTTTAACAATCGACCAATTTCCAACTAGTCTGATCATTCAAATTGGTATAACTCGTCTGAAGTTCAATGAACTTATCCAACCACTACGCTGGAACAACTACCGTCATTCCTTGCCTCTCTAAGGAGAAAACATTTCGCAGCACAATGATTTTTTCGGAATAATGCTTCATGCAACTTTTTTTTTATCGAGCCTCGTATAACCTACATTAACTGAAAAGCATGATTAACATATACGCATCAGATTATTAAATATCTTAACAGTGGCAATCTATCCTATTAAAATTCGAAGGTAAACAAACGTATGTATGTATGTCCGGCTATCTCCTCACGAACCGCTGAACGGAGAAGCACGCGGTAAGTATCAAAAGATGGGGAATAATCCAAGGAATCCATTTAGGCCAATTAAATTCCGAAATTACAATTAGTTAAAAAGATATTAATTAAAAACGTCAAAATGAATGAATTGACGTGCTGCCATCTATTGGCAGAATGGTGAATTCATTCACGGCGGGTTCTTTTTTTTTTCTTACTATTATTTTTTGCATCCGGTGTTGCATTTTTTTATTTATTTAACGGAAGTTGGTATTTTTTTTTGAGCGAGCTTCTGTGTTATTCTGTGTTTGGATTAATTAACAATTGAAAAAAAAATCGTTTTCCTGCATTTTTCTTTCTTTTTTTTGTCGTACGGTGTTTCGCAACGTTTACGTTTGTTGGGGGAAAATATTTATTCATTTTTATCCGTTTTTTTCATTATTATTCGTTTTATTTTCTCTTTTGCAAAACAAATATCACGCTAATCTGTTTTAATTTATAAGCATAAGAATTCTCGCGTTTTCATTCAAACCAAACTGCTTTAAGGTAGTAAAAAGGCTAGAACTGAAAGTTTTAATCCAACAAGAGAGGATTCCAAACAGATTTACGTTTGTTGGGGAAGCTTAGTGACAATATTTGTAGGGAAAAAAACAGAGGCGGGAATATGAAAAAATGTGGATTCCGAGAAATGCTGGGCTATAAGGTAATTAAAAGGTTGGATTTAAAAATTTTAATTAAACAATATAGGATTCAAAGGATTTTTTAC